>JXCR01015780.1:0-11785 GCA_002079205.1 Phalaenopsis hybrid cultivar
AGTTATAATTAATTTAGAGAGAAATACTGCTATGCTGTTTCTAGCATGTGATTTATTGCAGTTTTCTTGATCATGCATTTAGTACAGATCTTAAAAATGTTACTAAGGCATATTTAATTGTAATATATGCATCGCCAGACACCATTTTCATATTGCACAGTGCATTTTCATATATTTTCTTAGAAATTCTTTTACGTTATGTGAGGAGACAATAGTTCTAGAAACAGCTAAATCTAATTAAGTTCAACAATATCAAAATCGGTCAAAACTACCATCCTGTAACTGGACATATGCATACAAAATAACTGAATCATCTTACTTTAAATATCTTCATTTTGTCATGGCTTTTTTACCGTACAGTCTTGATCTAGATTGGTCAAAGAAAGCTTGAGTATTATTTGTGTAAGGAAATGATTTCCAAGTTTTATATGTATTAATTTGGCTTATGCTGTTCCGTTGTTGGTATTTCTGGTACTGTCATGTCTGTAATTTACCATGTTTTTGCTCATTTCATTGACATAATTCTGCATGAGGAACTGCTAATATACCTTCTATTAAATGTATCTTTTTGATGATTTAAGATATTATATTATTTATATGTAGATAAACTAGTTGACTGTTTGTTTTTTGTAGTTTGAAAGCAGCTGTGCTGCAGCTAATTTTAGACAAATAACAATTTTGTCCCTGTATAGTAATGTTGTTTGTAACAGAACTGTCATACCAATATGTTTGATACTTAGAAGCAAAAATTTACTTCTAAATAATACAAAAAATAAGATATACACCACACTAAAATAAATAAAAAGAATATTAAAATAATAATTAATAATATGATGATATTATTTTTAAAATGCAAATGACGTATGTCATGAGCTATGCTGTCCTCCATGGATTCTATTCATTTTCGATCACTCTCGGCGATGAAATTTGCCAGTCTGTCTGCCTACCTGAGGAAGTCACACATATCTGTGATTCTCCGCGGGCACCTGTAGAATTATCTCCCGTAGCTATGTCGCTGACGTGACGTCAACAGGGAACTCTGAAGTCCATAGTGACACGACAATCCTCGAGAAGTCTCAGAAATTTTTTGAGTTTATCTTTTCTGAATGCTTTGAAAGACAATTCATTAGTCATAACAGAACTAGAAATTGATGAAAAAGTAATCAATTACAGTTTTATGTAGGCGTGATGTCTTATATAACTCAGTATACCAACCAACAAGTCTACACTACAAGAAGACAATGCCTTATAAAAAAAAATTCTCGATTGTCTTTAACCTATGTAATACTAAGTTCGTGTGTCACGTATGCATATCATCAAAAACATCCAGAAAAACTTCAAAAATCGCAACACCGAAGAGAAGAGAGAAACTTGGTTGCTTTCATTAGGATTTCACATGTGATATCAATCAACAACGACTAACAGATTATCCAGAAGAACCAATAAAGTTAAACGTCTAATCATGAACCTCTTAAACCAATCAAAATAAAAACTAAAGAAATGCGAATGGAAAAAGAACAGTTACAAATAGCATAAAAAACTCAAACAATCATTATCAAATAAAGACGAAAATGAAATAAACATGAATTGTATATGATAAATAAAAATCGGTCCATTCAGCATCCAACAATGTCGCATGTAATCTTCTCTCAATTCAATCATTTCTCTAACACCCCCATCCTCGATGCAAGCCTATTATGATTCTACTTCTGCTTGTATAGATTGTCCTATGTGATGTTCATATGCTTTAGACGGGAAGTACAAATAATCATCAGCTATGTTGAAGTTTATGTCATTGTGCGAATGATGCCGTCGAATATAGTTGTGGAGAACCTCTGTGGCCACTACAATTTGTACCTGTTTCGGAAATGAATATGTCGACATATCACACAGTATGACTCATTTTTTCTATTACACTCCAAATGTTCTTTCAATTACATTACATAAGGAAGAGTGTATCTTGTTAAACATTTTCTTCATGTCCCGAGCAACATTGTTGAATCTCTCAAAGTCGGAAATGTGATATTTGGTATCCAGAAATGATTTTAGATACCCCTTTTGTAAGGGATATCCAGTGTCGGCCAACTAATATTTATGTCGCAAATACAATTATTAGTAATAAATTTAAAAAATATCTAAATATGATTAATAGTTGAACACACCTGGAGGTGAGTGAGGGAAGTGTTTTCGATTTTTTGTGGCAAAAACAAATATATGATTGTCATGTGCACAGTCTTCCTAACCAGCCATAACAAAAGTAAAACACATGTTGAAATCACATACAACCATCATATTTTGTATTGGTGATCCACATTGCTCAATGAATGCGACTCTTTTATTATTGGATACACGAGCATTCACGCGTGTTTCATCGATCATTCCAATACAATTCTAACAAATTAAAGAAGGTTGTGTGAATTACAATACCCATTTTGACTTCTAAATATAATGAGTAAATATTTACCAGTAAAAAATGACTTATATCTCGCGTCATTTGCAATATTTATTAGAGTCCTTTCAAACGTTGGATCCTCTGACTTGATAATCTTTGATGAAAGACTAACAAGCGCCTTCAACCTCACTGAAAAATATCTGCAAATTGTCTCTGATGAATGTTAAAATCGCTTCATCACTCCTCTCATTGATTCATTATGTGACAACATGTAGAGGGTTATTGCTAGCACCTCTCTGGTTGTCATTTTAGAGGAGCCTGAAGTCCATGATTCTTATGTAATTCATCTAAAAGATCTACAAATATGGGTTGTGTCATACGAAACATGTAACTGAACCTTTTAGGGTGTCCTTCAAGTAGCTCCTCAACCCATTTATCACCAATTTAAGATGATGTCATGCAAGGAGACCGATTTACATATGAGTTGTTGTACTCGTACATCAAACATATTGTTGCCACAATTCATCTTCTGCATCTATCTCTTTGTAAATCCATGTTTAACAAGTTCTCCGTTTAGATAATACATGTGAGTCAAACAACTTTAATAAATTTCAAATAACGAATTACAAAGTGTACGATGAAAAGACAAACATTTAAAATAGCATTAACACCATTCCAAGAAAAAAAAAACATTGAAATCAGAAATCCGATAAACCTATTTGAATTTAAATACAAAAAGTACAAAGATAATTGAATAAAATCAATTGTCCTTGCTTTTGTAAAAAAAAGTAAATAATTGATCCTACGGTTAAGGGTCACCTTTATGAAGAACTGTCTACGGTTCGGGTCCTCCAACAACTTCATAGAATTCAAATAGAACATGTCCTCATAAATTTATGGAGTTTTCTCAAAAACTCGGATAACTTCTTTGAGAGAGATCGCATGTGAAGTCCCAGGGTCACTGGTGCATGAAGCCACCAATTTTGATATTTGGCTTCTGATGAAACTAGCTCCCTCTTTTCTTTTTCTCTACCCTTGGACACTTTGACCTGCATGTGAACACTTCATTCTGGTTTGGGCTTGGGCCTTCACCGGTGTCAATTGCTTGCTCGACATCCAAGTTTTCAGGTATGTCTGCAAACCCTTGTTCATTAGGGGTCCAACAATTAGTCTCTGTTGCTACAACCCCACCAAACATATTGTCCAGCTTTTCTTCTAGATCAGGGTCCATACCACTGAATTTGAATTTCTTGGCAGCTAACACTACCTGCAATATAAGACGACGTGGATATGTTCATACAATTTAGGAAAAGAATATCATACATGGATATATTCTCACCTCTAATCTCTCAGCCCATCATTTCTTCGAAACATCAATAGTTTGTTTGTTTGAATCCCAACCCAAGCCCATGGATCCTCGTTTTAATTCCTTCCACATTTTCTAGTCCTTTTCGACTAATCTCATTTGTTTTTTAGTTTCATTATATCTTATTCCCTTCTCGTCATTTCATTGAACATTTTCATAATATTTTGTTACCATTCCTTGTTAATATAGGTGGTGAGTTTATTTCCCAATTCGACCTCCTTAAGATAGAGGTCACAAAATATGAGTTTGGTTCCTTATCTAACATAGCTGGCGAACGACTTTTTTTGACTTAACCATTGAGTTACTAGCATAAAAAAAAACTAAACATGAATATTTAACAGAAGAAGTAATTAGCAAAAATCGTAACCACACACCATCACTTCAGAAATCACGACCACACGCCACCACATATTACACACAACCACAAACCACACACCAAACCTCAATCAACACTTCCACACACCACAACTAACGCCTCCACAAGCACAACTACGCTCCAACACTATCACACCACACACCACCACCAACACCTCCACAAACACAAACACACACCACCACCACCACACAACCTCCACACACCACCACCTACACAACCTCCACACAACCTCCACACACCACCACCAACACTACCACAAACACAACCACAACCACACACCCCCAGAAACAACCATCTCCACACCTCGACACACAACCACCTCCACAAACCTCTATACACCACCACTAACACCTCCACAAACACAACCACACACTAACACTTCCACAAAACTCACAACCACACGCCACACACAACCACACAACCTCCCAACACCACCACCAACACTACCACAATCACAACCACACCAACACTTCCACACCTCCACACACAATCACCTCCACAAGTTCACATACCTCCACAATCCACCACAAACACCTCCACAAACACAACCACACAACACACAACCCGACAACCATTACAATAACCACCACCAGCAATCCACCACCACCAAAATTTGGCCAACCCCTTACCAGTAAGTTTCTTCAATATTACTATCACAGTAACCACCAACATCACATCATCAATTTTGTTCTCATCAAAATCACAAAAACCAGCATCACAGTAGAAGGAATCCTCTCACCAAATTTACAGAACAAGTCATCACCACATCACCGAAAAAAGAAAATCGTAGAAAATCAAAATCAGACAACCTCCAAAATCCAACACTCATGCACAAACAGCTGAATCATCATCACAGTAACCAACATCATCACATTACAAGTAATGTTGTTACAAATCCACATAACAAGCCATCACCACATCAGCAATAAAGAAAATCCAACACCAGTGCAAAATCACAGGAATTGCAAAAACCAAAATCACAGAAATTGTAAAATCTAATGCCAGCGCACAACCATCCTAAAATCATTGACCGAATAGAGCATAGAGAAGCTCAAACCATCACAAAATCAAAACGCCACATAAGATAATGATAGAGAATACCATGGGTCGAGGGAGAGCAAAAGAACCAAGCAAAGCCGAAGAACAAAGGGGATAGGGAGAGCAAAGTAACAATTAAGACATGCAAACTCTTGTCAAACGGAGCCACGGATCGGAGACGAGGAGGAGAGCTGGGATCTTACCTTGAGGGCATAATTGCGAGAAGGGAGAGAGGTACATGAGAGCGTAGCTTGGTCGCGAGAAAGGGGAGGAGGGGGGTAGGGCAGTAAAAATCGAAGTAAAAATAAATACGAAACGCGGGCTGCAGGTCTAATTTGCGGCCGGCGTTTTATCAAAATTTTTTAAAACATCCGCCGCGATGCGTTTATCAACGGCGTAAAATTACTGTTTCCGCATTTTCAGGCCGTTCTGCATGAAAAACTTGGCGCCAAACATACCCTTAGTTTTCCGGGCTTTACAAAATACGCGGCAGAGGATCAAGCAGTCGAATCAAATCGAGACTATAAATGGAAAAGTGCGAAGAGTCATAATTTAAATTAATATAGAAAAGTAGTGAAGACGTCAACGCTAACTAGGATGGGAAAGGGATGCAACTCTTAGTAACAACAATTTTGGTGGCTTTACTTAGATTGTTGATTGTAAAGGGAAAAGAAGAGGGGGGTTAGGAAAAATATTATGGCTTGCTTTGGGGTGCTGAAATGAGGAGATTTTAAGCCTAAGTAGGAAGATATTATGCTAGAATAACTTTGGAGAGATGCTAACATCTAGCTAAGGTGACTTGAGTTGATGCTGAGGGTTAATTGGGTTGTCTCGCCTTGGGGTTTATACTGCTTATATCAACTAACATATGCATAGATTTTCCTAACCGAGGGGTTGGGAACAGAGGGAACACTTGACCCAACCAAGAGGGCAGGATGAAAATTGATTCTTAGATTTTAGAACACTATATTGATGCGGGACAAATGAAAGTTTAGTTTCCTAAGGCAAATAATATGATACGAGTCAGGCTCTTATTAATGAAAATGAAAAAAATAATTCATAGATCACATGTTATCGATCAACCAGACAGCTGAGTTTATTTAAATAAGAACAAACAATGTTAGTCTTTAAGCTCGATAGGCACAGTGATTGTAAATAATCAAGAATTTCAATGAGAATTTAGAAACATATGAAATCATCGGACAAATTAATTTAACTTCCACAAAGTCAGATTTCCGACATTACTTTTTTAATTAAACCTAGGATCACCAAATTGGCCAATGAAATATTATGCTGAAATATATAATGAGTAGAATTACTAAAGTATGAAAAATTTAGGTCTCACACTGACACAATAAGATGACTTTTTCTAGAATTTTTTAATCTCATTTGTACCACAATCAATTGGAGCATTCATAAGACTAAAATTAGAAAGAAATTTTGCAGGATAAGCATTCTGACATGCATGCTTCACGTCACTGTTTATGGACTCATTATCTTGGATGTTAAGTAAGGTTGGCACAAGCTTTGTTTCAATTTAGTTTGAACTTAATGCTAAATTTAATTTTAAATTCCCCAAAATTGAATGGGCATTTCGTAATTGACTCTCGCAAGCCACGTGAAACTATATAAACTGAACACTAAAGTTCCAAATTAGTGTGTTAACATGTGAATAGGACCCACCAACAATCCAAAATTCCACACATAATATTTGTAGATAAGTTCACGCATAATAAAATGCCGCAACACAGCAGGAGCAAAATCTAGCCATCCCCATGTACCACATAATTCTTGGGTATGTAATTCTCACATCCATTTATCTAATAGATAGGATGCCCAATAAAGTGCTAAACTTTGACAACTCAATACCGTCATAAAATTCTACCCCTGCATTCAGTTTTTCGCCTCTAACCTAAAAAGTTTTTGGTTGCATTGCTTTTGTTCATCTACATCAGCCATATCAAACCAAACTTGATCCTAGGTCACTTAAATGCATTTTTGTGGACCACTTTTCAAACAAAAAGAGATATAAATGCTACTTTCCGGAAACACTAAAATTCTACAACTCCATAGATGCAGCTTATTTGAAAACTAACCATATTATCCTAAATCACATTCAGGGGGAGAGTTCGAGAGAATATAATATTTGAAGGGGGAGAGTTCGAGAGAATATAATATTTGAGGTACCATTCAGGAACCTGAAGCTCACCTTTCGTATATCCTTGATGAACCCGTCTCTTGTCCCCACTATCACAAATCAAACTGAAAATGAACCTATTAAACTAAACCCTCCCACAACTCCCACCAATAACCAAGAACTTTGTACACCAGCAAAAAAAAAAATCTAACAAGCATGTAAGGTAAGCAAAATCAGGAATGCAAATCACCGAAACTAACTTCGCACACACAAGTTTTGACACAGAGTTTGGGTCAACACATCAGGAGCACCAAGAAGAAGGAGCACAGGAATGCAAAAAACCCTCGATACAAGAATTGTGAACAATGAAAATTATTATCTTACAAATCTTTTATTTAAAACTTGGATAATGTGCTTGTCCTAAAGTCAATATGACAGACATTTTCTATTCCTGCTTGAAAAAAAGCTATGGAAGAAGAGATTCTTGTCCTTGAATAGAATGATACCTGGATCATAACAACTTCGTCACATAGGAAAAGAACTGTAGGGTACAAATGTGTATTCACTGTTAAATACAAATCAGATGGGATCATTAAAAAGTCCATGGCTAGACTTATAGCAAAAGAGTTCAATAAGTTTGTGGGACTGACTATCAAAAGACATTTGCTTCAGCGGTGAAACTTAGCACAATAAGAGTATTACTGTCATTAGTTGTTGATCAGGATTTAGTTTTACATCAACCAGAAATTAAAAAAATATTATTAATGGGGAATCTGGAGGAAGAAGTGCATATATAGATACTTCCAGGATTAAAGAACAACACAAATAATCAACTAGTGTGCAAACTAAAGAAATCATTGTATGTGTTGAAACGATCTCTTAAAGCATGTTTGAAAGATTCACCAAGACTATTCTTGCCAATGGGTACTATCAGTGCCATGCTGATTATACTTTATTTATGAAATCAAATCAAGAAGGTATGATAATAACTTTGTTATATATGTAGATGACATTTTTCTTATAGACAATAGCATCAAGGAACTTGAAATAATCAAAGAATTTTTACTTTTGAGTTTGAGATCAAAGATATTGAAAGAGTAAGATACTTCCTGGGATTGGAAGTAACTAGATCTAGAAAATGCATTGTCATATCCTAAAGAAAATATATCCTTGACTTATTAAAGGAGACATGAATGTTGGGGTGCAAACCAACAGATACTTTATGGATCCCAATCAACGAGCATCAAAAGAAGAGGATAACACTTCAATTGAAAAGGGAGATACCAAGGACTTGTAAAGAAACTTCTTTAACTGCCACATACAAGACCTGACAATTTTTTTTGTTGTGAGTGTAGTGAGCCAACATATGAACAATCTAAATGAAGATTATTTAGAACCTGTCTTTTGAATCCTGAGATATCTAAAGATAACTCTAGAACGTGGATTGATATTCAAGAAAACTGAGAACAGTGACATTGAGATTTACACTGATGCTAGATGGGCAGGATAACTAACTGATAGAAGATCTACCACGTGCTACTATTCATTTGTATGGGGTTATCTGGTTTCTTGGAGAAGTAAAAAATAAGTTATGGTATGCACAATTTGAGTATCGTGCTCTGGCCCTTGAAATATGTGAAGGGATGCGGCTAAGAAAATTACTAGTGGAGCTTCACATGGAAAACAAAAGCACTTTAAGTTGTTTAGTGATAGTCAATCAGCATCAGTCTTTTAAAGAATCTGGTACATCATGATCGAACCAAACATACAGAGATTGACAGACACTTTGTCTCTGAGAAGGTCAATGGAGGAGTTTTCCAGCTAAGTTATATCCCAACTCAATATTAGATTGCTCACATTATTATCAAGGCTCTTCTTTGGCATCACTTTAGTGATCTCAAAAGCAAGTTTGGGTTGTATGACATATACAACTCAACTTGAGGGGGAGTTTTGATATGCATAGAACCGTGGATCACATGGGCCCACCCGCATTTTTGGAAATCATGGGGCTGTTGTTATATTTAAGGGAAAGGAATTATTCTCCTTTAATTATCCATTTGTTTTTATTTATTTCCTTTTTGTCATGATGATTTGAATTTTCCTCGATTGTATGACGGTCAATTTGAGTTGTATATATATTTGTTATTTACTTAACGAGAAAGTTATAGAGATTTTTCTTATATCAAAGATCCTCCCAAATTTGTACAGGATTATCTTTGGGGCCATGAAATTGGAAAAATAATTGCTTTCATGCTAGTTCCTAGTATAAACATAAACGAACCCGAACCGACCTATGCTGCACCCCTTAATATGTGAAAAGAAATATGGTTTTGTGTGAGACAGTTTTGGCTAAACATACTTCTTATACAAATACTACTGATTGTTTCTTATACAACTTCCTGCTGGATGAAAAATTATGTTAATGTGATTATATCTTGATTTATGTTTATAATATCAGTGCATTGAGTGGCTATTGTGAATCCTATCCATCGCACTGCACTGTATTTAGTCTGCAAAAAAGACGAGCCTAATAAAGATGATGTCCTTTTGGCTTAAACCTTCTATTTTGCTAATGTCTTTCACTTACCAAATTATCTACTCGAGGGTTTTATTTCTTCACTTGAGCTTTTGTTTTTTATCATACATGCTACGGATGCTACCTTTTCTAGATTAAAAATCTTCCATTTAGGGGTGTTGGGCTTTACAACAAAAAAATATTGACGGGAATCACGAGTAATTATATACTAATATATTTATTATAAAATGTATATATCAGGTAAGTACACTGTGTTTTACTTGCATATTTTTATTTAAGACAAAAGGTCAAGTTGATTTGACCTCAGGTTTATTGCTATATTACCAAACCAGCAAATTTTTTGGGACTCGTCTTGGATAAAATACTTAGTTTTGAGGGGACAAAAATGACTTAATAACTCTTTTTTGAAATGCGAGCAGCTTCGAGAGATATGTAAAACTTCGGGTGCCAAGGTATCATTAGACATTCAATGCACACGATCCCTTTTTAGGGCAGCAATTAGCTTCGTGCTCAACATCTGTAGCAGGTACTGTCTTCGGTCACAGCTAAATATTGCTGATCTTTTGATAATTGATAAATTGGTGCAGTAGTTAATGCATTCTGTTCTCGTCTTTTTGATATTTGCATTCTGTTAAGGGTAAGACAGCCCGGAAGTGCTGTGCAGATTAATGGTGAGGAAGTGAAACAGTTTATCTGTGGCTTTGCTGAGAACATTGGACTTGACAATCTTCATGCTGCTAGACTTGTTTGTGCTGCTGTGGCTGCCCGCAGTCGGTCATGCTTTTTACAATCTTGGGTAATTACTTTCCATAACTTCCACATGAAATATTCAAATTGTTTCATGGACTCTTTATTTACAATTTTGATGATATAGGCAATGATTCCATTTTGTTGCAGGCATTTGAGCTTCAGGAAAAAAGGACGGAAGCTTTGGAAGAGTTATTGAATCTCTGTCAAATCTATCGCATCTTTCCTCCTGATGAAAATTCTGTATGTGTTTATCTGCATTTCTTTACCTTCTTGTTCGTAGAATTTTTGCTGATACTTTAGAGTTTATTCGGTAGCGCATCTAGCTGCACGCACAATTCTGATGAAAGCTAAGGGTGACCTAGGTTGGTATGTCATCTTATTTATCTGAGTCACACTCTTCCCGACATATCATTTGCAGTAAGCATGTTGAGTCGTTACATGCATGATCCGAGGAAGGGTCATATGGATGCAATGTATCAGATTCTGAGGTACCAGAAGAGTGCACTAGGGTATGAGTTGATCTTAAAAAAAAAAGACATTTAAGCATAAAGGGATACTGTGACTTTGATTGGGCGAGTTGTGTTAATGATAGGACGTCCACATCAGAATATGACATGTTTGGAGGGGAAAATTTGGTTTATTGGAAGAACGAGGAACAATCGATAGTTGTGAGATTGACGACAGAGGCAGAGTACAGGGTCATGGTCTTATGAGTTGCCGAGGTGTTATGACTAAGAGCTCTATTAGTAGAGCTCAAGGTGGGCCAAGGAGCTCAAATGAAATTGTGGTGCGACAACAAGTCAGTAATCAACACTGTCAACAACCCGATGCAACATGATAGAACCAAGCGTGTGGAGATTGATAGGTTCTTCATCAAGGAAAAGCTGAATAGTGGATTACTAGAGATAAGTCATGTAGCCACTAAAGGGCAAGTAGCTGATTGCCTTGAGGGACATAGTTCATTAGATCTATTTAAGTTGTGTGACAAGATGAGCATGGTGGATATCTTTTGCATCTCGAGGGAGAGTGTTGAGAGTTGTATATAGTTTAGGGTCCTATTTGTAAATAGGAAATATAAATAAATCTACAGATTTATTTGTAAAGGATGTTGTAAGGCTATATATAAGCCTAAGGGTCTGTTTGGCGCAGCTGTTGATTATTAATAATCTGCTGATAAGCAGATTATTCTG
>JXCR01015782.1:4769-20497 GCA_002079205.1 Phalaenopsis hybrid cultivar
ATAGTGCCTTCCACTTAAACAAGAATATAATAAGTCATTAACATTTGAATTTTTAATTTTAAAGTCCTTAGTGCTCTCATCTCCCAATTAGTTTTCATTAAAATCATGACGTAATAAACTATTTATTTTGTGCATTATAATTAGTCGTTCTATATTCTCTCATTTCTTAATATCTATAAATCCAATTATTTTCTATTTTTCATGATTAATCATCAATAAAAATATTAATTAAAATAATTATGTTGATAATTTGAATCTCAGAAACATAAATTTTTGTGGATATATATTTCTTTTATTTCTTGTTATGTAGTGTGTGAGGTGTGAATGTCCATAGATGAAGAATATTGATATTATTTTTAGCTTTGTTTAAAAAAGTTACGATTAGCCTCCAAATTTCGAGGCATTTTTTAAGACAAGACGTGTCTTGAGACGAGCCTCAGCCTCGGGCAATGAGGTGTAAGCCTCATTGTGATTTTTTGTTAAACAAAACAGAAACGGTCCTTTTATTGTGTAATTTTAAACAAAAAATTTGAACTACTACAAGCCAAAAATATAGCTACAAAAGGTCCTTAAAATAACTTTTAACATTTATTGCTTGAAATTAGGAAGAATTCTCACAATTTTGATTGAATTTCTTTCAGATTTAGTTTTTTTTCTTTTTCTTTTTTCTTTTCAAATTTAGTTGAATGATGAATTCAATTTGATGATACCACTGCAAANAGTTGATAATTTGAATCTCAGAAACATAAATTTTTGTGGATATATATTTCTTTTATTTCTTGTTATGTAGTGTGTGAGGTGTGAATCAGAATGTCCATAGATGAAGTATATTGATATTATTTTTAGCTTTGTTTAAAAAAGTTACGATTAGCCTCCAAATTTCGAGGCATTTTTTAAGACAAGACGTGTCTTGAGACGAGCCTCAGCCTCGGGCAATGAGGTGTAAGCCTCATTGTGATTTTTTGTTAAACAAAACAGAAACGGTCCTTTTATTGTGTAATTTNTTTTTAACAAAACAGAAACGGTCCTTTTATTGTGTAATTTTAAACAAAAATTTGAACTACAACAAGCCAAAAATATAGCTACAAAAGGTCCTTAAAATAACTTTTAACATTTATTGCTTGAAATTAGGAAGAATTCTCACAATTTTGATTGAATTTCTTTCAGATTTAGTTTTTTTTTTCTTTTTCTATTTTCTTTTCAAATTTAGTTGAATGATGAATTCAATTTGATGATATCACTGCAAACTTATAGGACTTGCAATTAAAGTATTGGGATTTATATGTTCATTTTCTAATATGGGTGAAATTAGAGTACATATAATTCAGTTTGTACAAAAATGTGAAATTGATCAGGTATCTTAAGAATGAACTCCATGGGTTATACCATATACAAGAGACAAAATGATAGAAATACGAAGAAAAATACCTTAAAGAATGACAAAGTTCCCTTGGTTCGTAATGATGTGCAATCGGATGATAATGATTTATGAAAAATGATAATGGAGGAGCACAATCCAATTCACAACAAGATTTCAATATTGATTTCTTTAATGAAAATAAAAGTAAGACGAATAGGTCTAACACAATCTAACAAGAAATAAACATAAAATATATCCATAAATATTATGTAATTAAAATTGTAATGGATAATCATTATTTTACATCAAAGTATGACATGGAGCGGTTGGACAATAGGGAGCGGACCAGAGATCAAACAAGGGCTTGACGAAACAAAAACTATAATGATATGTTTTTCTGATAAAGAGCAAGGAATATCAGTCTTTATACTATTAATGATTTATTGAGCTCATAAAAAATTAGATCCTTTTTATAAATGTCAACTAAGGAAAAGAAATGATTGATGAAAATGTGAAATTGATTGGGTGTCTTAAGAATGAACTCCATGGGTTATACCATATACAAGAGACAAAATGATAGAAATATGAAGAAAAATTCTTTAAAGAATGACAAAGTTCCCTTGGTTTGTTATGATGTGCAATCGGATGAGAATGATTTATGAAAAATGATAATGGAGCAGCACCATCCAATTCACAACAATATTTCAATATCGAAATATTGATTTCTTTAATGAAAATAAAAGCAAGACAAATTGGTCTAACACAATCTAACAAGAAATAAATATAAAATATATCCATAAATATTATGTAATTAAAATTGTAATGGATAATCATTACTTTACAGCCAAGTATCACATGGAGCGGCTGAAGCAGTAGGGAGCGGACCAGATATCAAACAAGGGCTTGACGAAACAAAAACTATCATTGTATGTTTGTCTGATAAAGAGCAAGGAATATCCGTTTTTATGCTATTAATGATCTATTGAACTCATAAAAAATTAGATCCTTATGATAAATGTCAACTAAGTTTCGTAAGAAAATTGATCGTAGTAGTTCAATCATTTTTAATTAATATTATAATTAATTATTATTCATTGAGGAAGAGAAATGATTGATGAAGATAAAACATGGCCAAAATTGACGATAAGAAAATGACAAAATAATTCAACGTGTCAATAATTCTAATGAAAACTCATTAAGAGGCTATACGGCAATGAATTTAAAAAAGATTTAGCTTAAGAGTCCGTTTCGGGCAGCTTATAATTGTGAATCGTACAGTTTGATTCGCGCGTTTCCCCAACTTATCCGAAACTGCGGCTGGATTTTTACACTAAAAGCAAGCCGCAGATCGACCACCGCGGACCACGTTTCAGGATAAGTAGTTTATCCTAAAATGCACAAACTACCCCAAACGGACCCTAAATCTTACTCGACAGAAAAAATGGTAATTTTAAATCCATGATTTAGTAATTCAGCTCTTTCTCGATTTCTTCATAATTTTGCCCTAACAGATTTACAAAATATTGTTTTTGGCAATAATTTAGTAAAGCCGGATTTATAAGATTTACTAAAGTTGTCAAAGCCAATATCATAAAGCTCTTAGTGATGAAGTGAGAAATTTTTTAATTTAAAAATTCTAAAATTGATGGTTTGTTATATTCTTTTGGTGCTAGAGGAAACTAGCAGTCGAAGAGAAAATAATTTTGTTATATTTATTTTGAAAAATTATGTTATTATGTAACGCAAGAGCTTGGGTCGCGGTGCTATAGTTGTTATAGTACCATGGCCCCTTTTTTATATTTGATCCCTTGCCTTTTTCTACTCTATTCTTAAGTGTATTTCCTTCCTATTCTAACTACTAATACTTATTATAAATATGTTGTTAGCTATCATAGGGTTCAATTTTTTATCTTCCAGATTTTAGATTTGTTGCCAAGGTAGTCGTCGGGTGTCGGGGCACACTTTCTAGGGTTGTATCAGAGGACGAGAATGTGTTCGGGTTGTAACTCGCCTGAGGTGTTGACCATATCCAAAGGATCAAGTAATGCTCCAATTATATTTCGATCCCGCAAGGATATTCTTACCCAACTCCGCAACATTTACAACCATCCCTCTCATTATCGTAGTGTCATAACCCGGCCCGGGATTTAGAATTAGCCAAGAAGACAACAGGCGATCAAACAGTGAATTAAATCTTCTACATTCATCTACAATTTAACAAATGAAAAAGAAAATAATCAAATTAAATTAAAGCAGTTTATTGAAGTTTATCTCACCACTCATTGTTAGTGTTTTCTATAAATATTTCTCTTCTATCGTTAATCTTTTAATCAATAAAATTAAACTAAAAAATTAGTTTAAAAATAATAGTAAGTCAAACAAGTCAGTGAATACTCATACTATCAACTACATTAATACAATGGTATTAGAATATTAAAATATTAATATGCATAATTCTGCATTAATTGCTTTTGATTTGCATTTATTTACTTCCATGTTTCCACTTATTCTGTTTTTATTTATTTGCTTACTAATTGATCCGGTAATATGTATTTATACCTCTCTTTGCATAAGTAAAATTATCTTGGTTCCATTCTAACATGGTATCAGAGTCATGGCATTAACTTAGTCGTTGCCTAGCTCTCGTCGGCTAGGTCTACTTCTAGCCGCTAGAACATGTCTCCCGTCTAGATTATCATCCAGAACAGGTTCTCGTCTCCAAGTCAATCAGCCATTGGAACCTATTAATCGAGAACATCTCCTCATCTCCCAGAACAAGTCCCCGTCTCCCATCCAGAACAACTTCTGTTGGAACCTATTAATAGAGTTGCAAGTCAATCGAGCCGCCAGAACATCTTGTATCATCCAATCAGTCGTTGGACCCTTCTACCTCCCCAGGACAGGTGATCTAACAGCTTGAACTTTCTTCCAGCCGGCCAGAAGATCTTCCAGTCGTAACCCCTTCCCGAGGACATATATTTTCCCTTCAGCAACCAGAACCTTACAATGTCTCAACAACCTAACATCTCATTTAGATCAATCAAAGTCACAACAGACTCCTCTAGCACCAAGCCATCATCAAAAGATCTAATTGACTCCATAAAAGGATCAATGCCAACCTCCGTTTCTCAGCAAACTGGAGGACAGGAAGCAACATGAACTTCTTGATTATAACCCATAAATTGAGCGGCAAAAACTCTTTCCAATTGTCCCAATCTGTGTCCTTGTTCATTAAAAGGAGTAAGAAATTTGATCATCTCACTAGCGTGATTCATAAACCTCCAAAGGCTAACCAGCATATGAAGCTTGAGAAGTGGAGAATTTCATGACCATGTCGTGGCTGATTAACTCTATGGAGACTTTTATTAGCCGATCATATATATTGATTCCCTTTGTTAGTGCCCATTGGACGGCACTCCGTGATATCTACTCAGATGTAGAGAATTCCAGCCAACTTTATGAGGTATCCCAGAAAATCTGTGAGACAAAACATGGATCGAGAAATGTGACCAAGTAATACAATAATCTAGTTGCATTATGGATGAAATGCGACTAGTAATATGACTACACTTATCAATCTTTGACTAACCTATCTATCTTCCAAAAAATTATAGAAAGGACTAGATGCTCCAATTTTTGACAAGCCTCAACAAAGAACTTGATGAAGTCTGGGGTCGGATCCTTGGTCGAGATCCTCTTCCTTCTACTCGCACTGCTTTCACTGAAGATTTGTCGTGAAGAGAATCGGAGACTTCTCATGCTTTGTGCGTCAACTCTGTCTGCCGAAGTATCCGCCTTGGTCTCTAATAGTATCCAACCTCGGGCTAATCACCCCACTAGCTATTACTATCTCAAACTCAACCACACTCGTGATACAAGTCGAAAGCTCCACGAGAAACCTGCATCCAAATCTTCGGCCAAATCTTTCACTGCCAAGAGTCTCGCTACATCTTCTGAATCAAACACAGTACAGCCAACCTCTATCCAGAACAATCTGGAATCCTCCAATTTTCTTAAAAGTCAAAGAAACACTTAATCAAGCTGCTTGGATCCAGTCTGCTTTCTTTCGGCCCGTCGACCTCCCACGTTCGGCGAGGAACTAATCTTATGACACTCACTTCTTTTGCCCCTTATAGTCTATGAATCATAGATTCAGATGTCACGAACCATACAACTGGAAGCACTCAAGTCTTCTCAACATACTATCAGAAAAAGATATTGTTAAATTGTTGACGAATCTCAAAGTTTCATTACTGGTAAAGGGTTCATTCTTTTAACAGCAAGTCTAACTCTGGAATTTGTGTTATATGTATCTCTGTTGAAATGCAACATTTTATATGTCAGTAAATTGACATATTTCATTAATTGCGTTGTTAATTTTTCTCCAATGTCTTTCTTTCAGGATCGTCGTTTAAGGAGGATGATTGGAACTGCTAAGCGGGTTGGTGGGCTCTACTTATTCCAAGAAAAAAACACAGAATATACACTCTAACCACTAATTGCAATTTATCTCAGTCCACTGAATGTTCTATTATTTTATTACATTGTTGTTTGGGTCATCCTAATTTCCAGTATCTAAAACAATAGTATCTGTTGATGTTTACTAATAAAAATTCTTTCAATTTCAAATGTGAAACTTGACAGTTAACTAAACATCAACGTGTTCCTCATCCACCCCACAATTACACACCTCATGCTCATTTCCCTCTTGTTCACAGTGACTAATGAGCATTCTCTCGCACTCCTAGCAACAACAATAAACGTTGGCTCCTTACTTTGATTGATAACCACACCCAAATGACATAGGTTTAATTTTAAAAGTTAAATCAGAAGCTGCTACCACTTTCAAAAACTTTCACACCTTCATTTTGACCCAATTCAAAAAACCTATTCAAATCCTTCAAGCTGACAATGACAGTGAATTTTTTAACTATATTAGGAGAATGTTTGATAAGGACTTCCTCCATCATAGCTCATGTACCGACACTCCTCAACAAAATGGGGTAGCAGAGAAAAAAACATATCCTAGACATTACTTGCTCCATTATGTTTCACTATAACATTCTAAAACATTTCTGGAATGATGTCATTCTTATCGCAACTTATCTCATCAATAGTGTTCCCTCAAAAATTCAAACCTACCATAACTCTTTAGCTCTTTGAGATCGTGTTTTCCTAGCAATTGGATCTTTTCCACTTTAGAACTTAAATTTTTTTGGTGCACATCCTTTATTTAGAACACAACCTCAATTTGGAGTAAACTTGATCCAAGTTCCATAAAATGTGTTTTCCTCATATACTCTGCCACTCATAAGGGGGTATTCACATAACTCTAGAGTTAACTATGAGGAGACATTTCTTCCAATTGCTAAATTAAACATCATTCGGGTCCTCACATCTTTTTGTAGTGAATCTGGATTGGCATTTATTCCAACTTGATGTAAAAAATGTGTTCAAGAATGGCAATCTTACAAAGTATATATGACTTCCTCCAAGCTTTAACTACACAGCCTCCCAAGAGAAAGTATGTAGACTAAAAAAATCCCTCTATGGATTGAAGAAATCACCACGGGCAACGTTCGAGAAATTCACAAAAATGGTGGTAGGTCATGGATTCATTCAGGCTCAATCGGACCACACTCTCTCTTTCCAACATTCCTCCAACGGCCAAGTAGCTATCATTATTGTCTATGTTAATGATATTGTTCTCACAGGTAATGATCTATCAATATTAGAGTCTCTAAATGCATTTTTGCTTTTTTTTTTTTTTGAATGGACTTGGAATTTTTTCGGAACTTCTTAGGCATGAAAGTTATTCGGTCATCTCAGGATATTTGTCTATTTTAGCGGAAGTATATGATTGACCTTTTGACAGAAAACAATCTTATCATGTACAAACTAGTGGTTGTCTCGATGGATCCCAATGAAAAACTTTTTCATGCTCTCAATGCAGTTCCTGCAATCAAGACTCACTACAAGCGTCTTGTGGGAAAACTCATCTACTTTAGCCATACATGCTCCAACATATGCTATGTAGTTGGGATAGTCAATCAATCCATGCATGATACCCATAAGCATCACCTCCAACTGTCTACCAAATTCTCCATTATCTAAGCACACCCAACTAAGGTTTATTTTTTTCCTAACACAACTCTCATTCTATTGCAGTTTACATAGACGCGGATTTCGCCGGGTTTGTCCAAGATCAACGATCTACCTCTGGGTACTGTTCATTTGTGTAAGAAAACTTTCACGTGGAAAAGAAAGAAGCAATGTCCTTGCTCAAAGAAGTGCTAAAGCCAAATCCTAGTCCACGTCCCTAGGAATTTGTGAAGCTCTCTGGTTACGTATCATACTCCATGAACTACATATGACAGTCCTCGTTCCCCTACATTTGTTCTGTTATAACAAGGTTGTCATTAGCATTGCTCACAACTTAGTCCAGCATGATCGCACCAAGCATGTTGAGATTGACCTTCACTTCATTAAGGAAAAGCTTAACTTCGAGAAAATTTGTGTTCGGTTTGTGTCATTTAATGACCAACTGGCAGATATTCTCATAAATAACCTTTCTTGACCACTATTTGATGATTTTAAATTCAGATTGAATATGATTGATACATATTTCAATTTGAGGGACAGTATTACAATATTAGAATATTAATATGGAAAATTTTATATTAACTATTTTGATTTGCCTTTATTCATTGTCCTTTTTTTCCTTTATTTTGTTTTTATTTATTTCCTTACTAGTTGATCCTGTAGTGGGCATTTATACCCTTTTTTGCATCAAAAAAATTATTATGGTTTTATTCTAACAAATGAAAAAAAAAATAATATACATGTCAGTTAAATTTTTAAATAAAATAATATAAATATTTAATGTTATTAAAAAATTCTTACTATATCAATACTATATCAATATCATTTCATATCTATACAACCGCCACAGGAGTACCGTCTAAAAGTTTGTATAAATTAAGGTACTTCAATATCAATATATGTTTCATATACGTGCACAGGTACATTAATGTTCCCTAATAATACCATCAAGAGGTGAATTATAATAGCCAAATATGCGCATACAAAAATACTATAAAAATATTACCTCTTAATAATTAATATTTCATTCTCATTTGCATAGCGATTAATATATTGTACAAGATACAATGATAGTTTAAACAGTTGAGCACACAGATCATTCTTACAATATGAACAAAATTCAATAGAATCATAAATCATGTGTATCTGTTATTATAACAATAACAATNGAAAATACTATAAAAATATTACTTCTTAATAATTAATATTTCATTCTCATTTGCATAGCAATTAATATATTGTACAAGATACAATGATAGTTTAAACAGTTGAGCACACAGTTCATTCTTACAATATGAACAAAATTCAATAGAATCATAAATCATGTGTATCTGTTATTATAACAATAACAATAAATGCATTAGATCGAGAAACAAAACATTACTATAATAGAAAAATATAAGTACCCTACTCGATGTTGATTAATTTGTTATTTGGTTTGTCTTGACGTCGATTCGTCTAAATTGAAAACCTAGCACATGATATTTATATTTTCAAACTTTAATTTATTATATATATATATATAATAATAATAATAATTTATATTAGTTATTAACTTTACGTTATTTAAGTATAAAATTTTCATTATTTTACTGTGTAATTCTGCTTATTTTTCTATTCAATAAATTTATTATTATTATTATTATTATTATTATTATTATTATTATTATTATTATTATTATTATCACTTAATAAAAACCCACCCTTACCTCCTTTCGTCGCAAGAGGCTTCCTCGATTACATGCTAGGGCACGGTCGAACACGACAGAAAATATTGCATGATGCTCCTCTTCTTATCTCCGCATGAAGCTTCCCTTCTCGGTGTGTCTTCCTTAACAGAGCAGTGAACGCCTTCCTTCGTTCTGAAGCCAGTTCGGTCTTCTTCGTACAAGTCGTTTGATGTCCTCTCTGTCTTCACACGAGAACTCTAGCTCCAGTTCCCTCCTAGTCGACATTGAGCTCGACGCAGCAATTTTGTGATCTTTCCTCAGGCACGGCGCATGAGGTCATTGCCCGCTGCTTCGAGTAAGAAGACACTCAATCTTCTCCTTCTTCCTTCCCCTGAGCTTTGATCGCACGCACAAGAGCTCCCACCTCCCACCTCTGGCGTTAATTTATAGGGAGAACTCATTTATTGACTTTCGGTTCCATTGTTTCTTCTTCCCGACTATTTGATTCATCTCCAATTTCTTCGGCTATCCGACCCTCTTGATTCGTATCCCCTTTGCTTGACTCCTAGCTTCCACTTCTTCAATTCTCTCGTTCTCTCTCCCCCGGTTACAGAAACGGGACACTACACGTAGTCCCCAAAAAACCCTCCCCTCTGTTGCCCCGCAGCCCACTGCCCTTCCCCTTTGAGGCCCCTCGTTGCCCCAACCACCTGCTTCACTGTTTTCACGGTCTCACACCCCAACCTTCATTGTTGCAACCCGCCAATCCTTCCCCTATTGTTGTTCTACCCCATCCCCATCCCCATCCCCATCCGGCATCACAGTCGCAACCCCACAAGCCCTCCCACTATTCATATCGTTGTCCAGTCATCCCACGCTTGTTGCTGCCCACAAAACAGGAAACCAAAATTCCTTCCCTGTTACAACCGTTATCTTCCAACCACCACCCAACAATCCTAATCATCTACCAACACGTCCAAACCCCTAACAACCACTACCACAAGCTTAGATGCGCACTAGTGTGAGTTTTTGCCATAATTTTTATAATTCCCCTTTTAGTATGTGAGTTGTAATCGTTTATTTACTTTTGAGTAATAATATTTATTTTCCCTATTGTGGTTTAGGTTAACACCGATATCATTATGTTTTACTTCAATATCTTATCTAATTTTTTATATTTAAATAGCCTTTATTACTTCATAATTTGATGTTAACATGTTAACATGTTACTCCTTATTTTGCGCAATTTATTTCTTCTTACTATTTTAAGATGTTCATATTTAACTTTTTAAATATTAATATGTTAAAATGTTAATATATTTTTATTCTTTCATACTTTTTAGTTAATACAATACTTCGCAGAACTTTTTTTATTTTGAGACAGACATTTCAAAATGCCTCGACCTCGTCTCACAGACAAAAAAACATCAAAACTCAATTGTGCAGTCTAAAACCTTGTGGATGAATATGAAGAAATTCACACAAATGACATTTTAATAATTTTCTAGTGAAAACATGTCGGAAGCATTTGCATTGATTCATATTAAGTGCTGGAAGGAAAGTGGTAGTTACCACGCCATATTATAAAAAAGACATACCTAAGTATGTATTAATCGGTTAATTAAGTAAATTGTCAGCTATAACTATATATTAGCTATGGTAATGCTTCATTATTAAGTGTCAAGTGCTACACTTCAAAGAATCAACCTGTTGAAGCATTATTTAACTCAGCAACACTCTTGGAATCTGAGAATTGTTTATCCTCACTAGTACCAGCACCAGCAACAGCACCAGCACCCGCACCCGCACCCTTGCTAGCCCAGTTACAGCGAATCTGTCTGTTACCTAACCATTTACCTGCCCAATGAGTGATAACACAGGCATGAGGAAACACCATATTAAGCCATATACAAATCATGTAATGGATGCCAGTTCTTCGCATATACAGAGCATAAAGAATCTACGTGCACCTCCATTTGAAGTGATACAATGGCAGAAATCAAGAAAATCAAAAAATAAAAACCAACCATATCGATACTGATTTTATACACAGAAAGGGATGTAACAAGTTATCTTTCATGTGAAACTCACCGCTCAAATCATTAATGGCACTTTGTGCATCCTGCAAAGAAACAACAAGACTTATCAACTACAAGCCCAAATACTGAACATCACAAATTCAGATCAATAATCATTGCACCTGTTGATTCCTAAAAGACACAAATCCAAAACCCCTTGAGCGTCCAGTTTTTTGATCCCACATAACCTTTGCATCTCTGCAATAAAATCACATGCCAATACTGTACCATTCAATGGAATGCAAAATACAGACAAAAAGGATGAAAAACATAAACAATATCAGCCGGCTTTAGATCACTGGTGCAACTAAAGATACAAACAGTCTGCACAAAAGAAAAATTCCAGAACTAATAGAAAGGCTCTGCAAAACTTACGAGATGCTGGGATACACAGAGAAGCAGGCAGACAAAGCAGCGTCTGTAACCTCGGAACTAAGATCACCAACAAAGATGTTATAATGACCTTTTGATGGACAAAAAATTTATGGACATGTCACTAACAAGTGTAATCAGACAATGTTCGCTAAAAATCAAAAATTAAGATATAAATATCTAACCTGAAGTGTCTTCTCTCTGTGTATTGGCATATGCCCAATTAACTTTTATAGGTTGGCCAAATCTGCAATTTAAATTTAGAAAGACAAAAGCAATTGGAATACAAACAATGAATAAAATAAAATAAAATGCAATTTTTTACTTACAGATGCCTTCCATTAAGTGTAACTATGGCAAGTGCAGCTGATCGCCGATCAAAGTAATCAACAAAACCATAAGATGACTGCCAAGAGAAAAAAAACCATAATGATGACACATATAACAACAAAATGAATAGTTTGATTTGTGGAGATAGAATAGTTCTGCAGCTTTGATCCACTAAACTAGGAAGAATTTTGTTTAGTGAAAATGAATGAGATAGCCTATTTCATATTTCACCCTAAATACAAACTTCCATAGCTTTACATCCTGATAAAAAAAATCAATCATAATATCAAGCAATGACAGCATACAAATAACCTACTAGCGCCAAAAATTAAGAAAAACATACTCAACAAAGTATTGAAAGAATGTTCGATTCTGTGGTTATAATATCTTCTTAGTTCTTCAAAACTATGCAAACCAGAAATGGTCAGCATAGATGCAACCATCGTCCGTGTGTATAAATATTTTAGACAAACCAGCAACACAAAAGTTAAAGCGCATGAGATTATGGAGTTTAATCCCACATAGGATTATTAAAAATAAGTAAATACATCTCGAAATACTTAAGAATACTCAATTAAAAGGTCGTTCTTATATTCTATAATCAACATACAAAGACTTGAAAATATCAAATGGGTAAGAGCTGAACGCAAATATGATCAATGG
Source organism: Phalaenopsis hybrid cultivar (assembly GCA_002079205.1). NCBI lineage: Eukaryota > Viridiplantae > Streptophyta > Magnoliopsida > Asparagales > Orchidaceae > Phalaenopsis > Phalaenopsis hybrid cultivar. The sequence goes on from JXCR01015782.1 coordinate 17,345, forward strand.
AAGTTTTGATGTTAACAAATCTTGAGTAAAATCTACGAACTAAGAAACCAAAGAACAAAAACTTAGATTTTAATTTAAAGGCTAGAAGATTCAATGATAGTCCTACCACCAGATAAAAAAGTCATCAAAAAGTAATCGAGGATAATTTAACAATAAGAGTACAAAATCATAGTTAAAGAAGTCGGAATCATAAATTGCATGGTCAAATGGTATCCTCAGTAGTATCAAAGAACAAAGAGCATTGCGATGTGCAAGGCTTTATTTTTGCTTCAAAGCATAAAGTATAGAGCGAAGCGGAGTTTTTAATAACCAAAGCACTAATAGGTTGTATAATACTATTAATGTATAAATGCATTCATAAGCAATTATAAAACATAAAATGACTTAAAAAGTTCATATAAATGAAAAAAAAATGTTATGCAATACATAACTTGAAGATAAAAATTAAAAGTGAACCTGCAGATTAAAATTTAAAATTATTTTTAATAGTTTATTGCAATAATAAAAAACTAAAACATTATAAAAAAATCTTATAACTCAACAAAGTTTAAATTTTAAAGCATAAATAAGTTAATAAAGTCATATATCATAAAATATACTAAAATAATTCATTAGTCTTCATCTCTTTCATTCACAAAATTCTTTTATCAAGATAGAATTTTTTCAACTTCAAATTTTTCTTCTTCCTCATCATCTTCCTCTTCTTATGAATAAATTTCAACTTCTCTTTCTAGCAAAGAAGAATCGGATACATGTTTAGGCGAACTAATCATCACTATAGATGATACCTTTTTTTGGTCCAACTAAATCTTATAGACCATCTTCGATCAACTTCTCCTGAAGCCTCTTCAATTTGTCTCTAATTAAGATCTTAATCACCAAATTATTGCTCACCAACATCCTCCACTTCTCCAATCAACCACTCACAACTTTCATCAAATGAATTCAAACAAATCAAATCAATCATATCTCTTGAATTGAATATTCTCTTTAAAACTTAATTATATTTGATGAAGGATAAATCATTTAAGCACATTTGATCTAGGAGATTTCTCTTTTTTGCATAAACCTGTAAAAAAAAATAGTAAAATTAATGCATAAAGCATGTAAGTTATTTAATGTTTAAAATTTATAAATTATCAACCTTACTCAAAGCAGCTCCAATTTCTTTCACAGTCAACTGTGAGTAGCAACATAAATGCTGCTTGTTTGGTGGTTTGTTATGAGAATTTCAGAATTTGGCTACGAGAATCTTTGAANACTCAAAGCAGCTCCAATTTCTTTCACAGTCAACTGTGAATAGCAACATAAATGCTGCTTGTTTGGTGGTTTGTTATGAGAATTTCAGAATTTGGCTACGAGAATCTTTGAATTTGTGAATTTGGGAATTTGAGAATTTTTTTTGTTATTTTTTCAACTTTGTATATCTCTTTTATTATGTAAAGTTCTGCACTGGATTTTTGCTTCTGAAGTATAAAATATATTTGTATGACAATTTTATTGCAAACAACATTACTACACANAAATTTATGAATTCGGGAATTTGAGAATTTTTTTTGTTATTTTTTCAACTTTGTATATCTTTTTTTTATGTAAAATTCTACACTGGATTTTTGCTTCTGAAGTATAAAATATATTTGTATGACAATTTTATTGCAAACAACATTACTACACAATGACAGAAAAGTCATTTGTCCAAAAACAACTGCAGCACAACTGTTTTCAAACTACAAAATATAAACAGATAGTCAGCTTATCTACAGGATCTTCCTATGACAGTTGTTACGCAACAGTTTATTATTAAGTTGCAAGTGCCCCAAACAGACCCTAATAGTTCAAAGAGTCTCACCGTAAAATTTGAATAATCAAATGCATATATAGATTCTAAGAAAATAAAGCCTAAAAGTTAATTAACCGAAAAATTNTTTCCTATGACAGCTGTTACGCAATAGTTTATTATTAAGTTGCCAGTGCCCCAAACAGACCCTAATAGTTCAAAGAGTCTCACAGCAAAATTTGAATAATCAAATGCATATATAGATTCTAAGAAAATAAAGCCTAAAAGTTAATTAACCGAAAAATTAGATCATTCTCTATGATCAATCCATCCACCAAACATGATAGTGCGTCCCTTTTATTCCTAATTTTTTTAATNAAAAAATTAATTATAGATCATTCTCTATGATCAATCCATCCACCAAACATGATAGTGCGTCCCTTTTATTCCTAATTTTTTTAATGATCTTCCAAATCATTCATAGGCTACTGTAATTCTTTTTCAAGTAAAGAAATACTTCACTCATGATAAGATAGTGGTCGAAAACCTAGTCCATAATTTTCAATTGTCTCAACCATATGATCAAAACTCTCCAACTTCACTGTATTGAAAGGGATTTTGCGTGATAAATGCACCTAATAGTATTTTATAGTCCTATCTTTGATACTTTTATCCACATCTTCTCTAATTCCATCTCATTTGTATCTTTTCATTAAGCAACCTCTCTTTCAGATTTCATATATAAAAAAAGTATGCATTGAACTTATCATTTTAGATATGTTATTACTCTATAATCCAAAAATTAATTCAAATGCCCTTTTTTNAAGTGGTTGAAAACCTGGTCCATAATTTTCAATTGTCTCAACCATATGATCAAAACTCTCCAACTTCACTATATTGAAAGGGATTTTGCGTGATAAATGCACCTAATAGTATTTTATAGTTCTTTCTTTGATACTTTTATCCACATCTTCTCTAATTCCTCTCATTTGTATCTTTTCATTAAGCAACCTCTCTTTCAGATTTCATATATAAAAAAATTATGCATTGAACTTATCATTTTAGATATGTTATTACTCTATAATCCAAAAATTAATTCAAATGCCCTTTTTTCACAGTGTAAGGGCGACTGAATATCTATTTCTTCAATTATATCAACCACTTTCTCATTATCTTTCATATAAATCATGTTTGGATTTCGATACTCCTTGATAAGCAAGCATCTCACTCTTCCATCCGAAGGCACTTTCTTACACTTAACAATGTTATCTCTTTTTGATGTATTAGAAGGACCAATCAAATGCTCCTCGAGTCGAGATATAACCTCATTTATCACTTTACCACAATAAATACAAATATTACAAAGTGCTCGATTC
>JXCR01015811.1:0-16599 GCA_002079205.1 Phalaenopsis hybrid cultivar
GTCACTTTATAGCCTCCAACAATCTCCATGGGCTTGGTTTGACAAGTTTGTCAAGACTAACATCTAATGGGTATATCCAATGTTAAGTTGATCATATATTATACATAAAGCATACATGGGAAGATAAGAAAGCTATACTCATTGTTTATATATATATGATTCTGACAGGTAATGATGAACAAGAGATTGGGAAGATTAAGGAGGTTTTTTTAACTGAATTTGAAAGCAAGGATATAGGAGTTGCGAGATACTTTCTAAGCATGGAAGTGGGCAGGTCCAAGATGGGAATTGTGATATCTCAAATAAAATACATCCTTCACCTACTAAAAGAGGCATGAATGTTGAGGTGTAAACTTGTTGACACTCGTATTGATTTCAACAAAAAGTTACATTCTGGTGAGAAAAGAGACTAGTTTAACAATGTATATACCAGAGATTGGTGGGAAAGCTTAGATACATGTCACACACTAGAATTGATATCACTTACTGCATCGATATTGTGAGTCAACATATGAATAGTTCAAATGAAAAATATTTGGAAATAGTTTACATAATGTAGAGATTTTTTAAGAAGTCCCTTAGCAGAGGGTTATTGTTTAAAATCAAATAGACTAGAAGTTCACATTGATGCTAGCTGTGTAGAATTCAGAGATAGAAGATCCGCATCTGAGTATTGTACCTATGTATGAGGAAATCTTTTTACATGGATGAGCAAGAAACAAACAGTAGTCTCCAGAAGTAGTGCATATATTGAGTATCGAGCACTTGTTTTTGGAATTTATGAAAGAATGTGGATACAAAGATTGTTAAATGAGTTGAGATGCTTCAAGTCAATCCCATAAAGATTTTATGTAGCAGTCAAGTTGCACTAATATTGTAAATAACGTTGTGCATCGTGACATGACCAAACACATTGAGGTTGATAGACGTTTTATCTCTGAAAAGGTCACCGACGGCATTATTCACTTAATCTACATTCGAACTCATCTTCAACTCACGGTTGTTTCCCTACCTCCAAGTAGCTTCAAGTATTTGAAAAGCAACTTGGTCTTTACAACATTAGTTTGTGTGGCATTGTGGCATCCTTTCTACAAAAACTATTTTTTACAATTTGATTCGTTAATGTGTAATAATTGTAAGAAATTCATCGGGCTACTTTAAAAAAAAAAAAAAAACTATTTATAATACTAATAACAGCTTTTAAAAAGTTTGTTTTCTTCACAATAATTTTCAACCATCTTTTTATGAAGTTGGAACCATCTCAAACAGATTCTTAGTATATTGGGGGAAAAAAAAACTTGGCTTAAACTTGATTGTGATGAGTTTTATAGTTATTATATATAATTAAAAATTATATTGTACTCATTTCAAAATAAATTTGATCTCTGGATATGATTATCGTGAGACATCTTCTTTTTCCAGCATGAGGTGAGGGTTTACAATTGGTTTTGACATGTAGTTGTGCCCGCATTGTTGGAGAATGCGTAGTCTCTACGGATTTGGAGCCGAAAATGAATCAATAGTCGTCTGTTTCTTCAAATAAAGAAGAGGTTAGTATTGCAGTTTAGATTTTATCCTATAAAAATAATTTTAATCCCTTCTCCATGACTCTTAAATCATCATTATAATCATCATTATTATCATTACTTTCATTATCATTGTCATTATTATTATTATTATTATTATTATTATTATTATTATTATTATTATTATTAATGGCTTTATGTTTGAAATGTGATTCTGAAGATGAAAGAATCCTTTCGGATGCAACTCTTCCCTACTCTCATAATGTCCGTTAACTCTATTCCTTAAACCATTTCTTATAAGTTTAGATTTGATCCACCAAAATACCACGTCTTCTCGGTCATTTCTCTATGATTTTCTATAATTGGTCGATATAAATTAAATTAGTTGAGGTTAGTGAATATTATTTTCTTGATTCTATGATCAACATTTATTTTACATTTTTTTTTTTGTTTAGGTACTCATAAAAAAAAGCAAAAACATCGTACTTTTTGGCAGTTTTGCAGCGGCGCACCCGCTCATTTGTTTCGAACAGGCTGCTTGCCAGCCTCCGAATCAGAATAAGGAAAAAATTTTAGTACAGACTGTGGCTAAGATTGATGAAGGAAAAAAAATATTTAAAATTCTAAATGAGTATATAATTTTCATATAAATTTAGTAAGAAATAATCTTATAAATCTTAACCAATAAGTAATTGAATAAAATTTCATTTCTAAGTTAATGAAATAGTACGAGTTAGTGATTTGAATGACTATCCTTTTCATGAAATTAGGTATTTTTTTCATACACTTAAAATAGTCCTAAATTATGAGAGATGACTATGGTGGAAGAAATTTGAAGTTGTCAAAATTGATAAATAATAATGGGTATTGGGGATGATAAAGTAAAGTGATAGACAAGGGGGAAGTTTTATGTTAGACTATACTGAGAATCAACTTTATTATTTTGCAAATAAGAGGAGTGCTAATGACTAAAAAGATGAATATCAAACACTACTTAACATCAAACACTGGCTAGCATTGTTAGCATTAGCAATTAAGTGATGGCAGTTGTCAACATTAGTTGGCTATTGCTTTCGAACATTGAAATTAATGGTTTATGATTATCGGACAACAAATAATGAGGGAAGTCAAGAGTTAAGAGTTTGAAGGATGCCAAATAATGGGGAATGTCATTGTTATAGCAGAAAGGGAAACAAAATGACTAGGATAATACACATCTAGTGTTGAAAATCTATTGTTGAAGGACATTAGATATTGGCCACAAGAAGGTTGCTAGAGTTGTCATTTACTTGGTAGTAGGGGTAGAATTAGAACCTAAGAGGTTAGCATCGAATTTTCATGATAAGAAAATAATATGTATATGTCATTAAAGGATTTTGAACATTGATTACTATGGGCATTGATTATTGAGTGATGGTGGTGTTTATATAATGCATGAACAAGTTGAGATAATCTTTAGCATTCTTTAGATATAAGATATTTTCTTTAAGGAGAACATTAAATTTGAGTGGTTTTTGGACACCAAAGGATAGCAGTTAGCAAAAAAATGGATGAAAAGTGATGGGAAATGCCACAAATCAAGCAACGATGGACAACTTATTTTGTCCTTATCCTGATATGGAGAAAAACTTAAGTTGCCTAGAGGTGGGTATTAAATGTCGGTCATTGGAAGATGTGAAATATTAGCTACAGATAGATGTTGAATGTTGGTGAAATTCAATATTAGTTATAAGGTGGTTGTCAATGATGATTGAAGGGGGTGATATTTTTTATTAGCTGGTAAAGTTTAACATTTCAAAGCTCGAAATTCAATGAGTTCAACAAAATTATTGGATAAAAAATTTCAAGGCCATATCACCAAGAATAATTCTATGATGTAGAATAAGATTTTATAATCATCAATAATAACATGATCACTTTGCATGCTTAAAATCCCTCTTTTACACTTCTATAGTGGGCCATGGAACAATCATTTCTAGCAAGAAATTAATAAAATGAATATATTATATATTAATGTTTCCTAATTTTTATATATTGAGGTTTGTATCATGGCTAATACCTTTAGTGATATTAATGTTATAGGATCAATAACATTTACAAAATAATCCTTTGCTTATGAAAAAGTTTTTTAAAAATTAAGGACTATTGACACATTTTAACAATTGAGCTATCGACACTCTAGCATTAGATACATTGCTCTACTGCCATCATTGATAATTTTGCTTTGAATAAACTTCATACAACGTGAAGTTGATTCCACCCTATGACGCTTCGTCGAGGGTTCTTCTTAGAAAATCGAACAGGGACATCCTTGCTCACCACCTATTTTCCTTTATCTCCCTGGGAACATGAACTCGAGGTTGGAACCTGGAGCTTTGGTCATGGCACCGTCGAGGCTTCACCAGCAACCTTTGTCTTGTCACAAAGTAAAACCTCGGTTAAGGGTGCATATAAGGGTTCAATCACCTCATCCTCCTCGCCTTGACTTATTTCAACTATGGCTCTAGTCCTCCGAACAGTATCGATCAGGTCCTCTTCCCTCTTTGCAAAATTTCCAGATGTCTCGACTTCTCTTGAGTCATTACCATTAGAGGTTTCATATTTTTTCTTAAAACAAAAAGTGCAAACTCATAAAATTTAAGAAAAAAGTTTAATGGTTGTGTACAAGAAACTCATCACGAATTAGTTTCTCCAAAACTTTCGACATTATGAAATTCCTCACATTGAGTTCTTGCCTTCTAAGGCTTAAGCTCAAGCATTCGACTTCAGATAACTCTGATTCAAGAAACAAGGGACTCGAAATTGGAAAACACGGCGCAGTAGGGGTAATCCATCCTTCCTTTTTCTTCACAAAGAAGAACTCCTTCCACAAACTGACCTTATTCTCTAAGCCCACAAAATCAATTGATGGCGATGTGAAGATCAATGTCTCATCCTTGTACACCTTTGGGGTGATCTTAGATCGAAAGAAATCGATCGACCAGGGTAGTAGGTGACATCAGCGAAATATGATGAACGCCGTAATCAAGGAAATAGAGTTAGGGCAAATCTATGCTAAACCCAACCCATAGAAATGCAGAATCTCCTTCATTTTCTTGAACAACAGATAACGGATGCCTAAATGAAATTGATTGAGATAACAACATATTTCTCCCTCCACATATGAGTTCAAGGCTTTATCTTCCTGAGCCTCACAACAAATGGTCGTTAAATCAAAGAAAATTGCATCGGAATGGTCTTAAACACTGCATGTTTCAGCCGAAAACCTTTATCAAAGTTGCTTGAGGTGAACATATTGCCAAGCTCCATCCTCTTCTTACCTCTCATGTTAAAATAACAAGCAAGTAGGAGAATGACAACTTTCTTGTCGACGAAGGCGCGAGAAAGAAAAGGCGAGGAGGAATTTGAAAGAGCGCAAAGACAAAATGGAAAGTTAAATTTAGAAAATGCAAAATTGTATGAATATAAAAATAATAAGAATAATAAACAAAATAAAAAATAACAATTTTAAGAGATACAGCTACATAAAAGATAGACATAAAAAGAAAATTCCCTCAAGGATTGTAAGCATAAAATTATGTACAAGAGGCGAACACCTTCTTAACAATATTTTCCTGAACTATTGGAAGAGTCGTCCTTTCTGGCTTCCCCAAGAAAATACTTCATTAGGTCAATTAGGCAACTAAGTTCCTTCCATTCAGAAGGTATACCCTCACTCGAACAAAAATACCGAGCAATGACTTTCTTGTCGATTGAGTGATCGCTGATTGGACTTCCATAAAATTATGAAAGAAAAGATACATGCAGATGATCTCCTCTTCATTCTTCACTATGGTAGAGCTCTTCTCTAAATTTGCTTTTTCAAGGATAACCACTCAAGCTCGAAGAGCTTCAACTTGCTTTTGTAGCTTGAGTAACCAATCCTTCTTCTGGTCTAACTGGGCCAGCAAGGCTTCAACATCAGTAAACACTTGAGGCAAGGCTTTGAACCTTTGCATCAATTTCCTTAAAATGCTCGCGATCAATGACACATTCAATAGGTCCTTATTTAGATGCTCTCGTTCAACAAGGAGAGTAGTCACCAGTCGCTTATTCTCATTATGCAGACCTATGGATTCCCTTAAATCATATATAAGAATCTTGTTTGACTCTTCTGAAGCCTCTATCCTCAATCTAAGTTCCTCTAAAATATGATTTTTTTCAACGAGCTAAATTGTGACATTATTCAAAGCAACTTCCAATTTTTTTTGTTTTCCCATGCCAGAGCGTTAAGGGAAGTTCCAAAATAATAAGGCCACTGTCAGGTCATGGAAAGACTCTCAATTAAGGTTATATGTTTCTTCTTCTTATCAAAGGAATCAATGTTATCCTTTAAATGACGATAGCAAATGACAGGATCAAATTGATTTGCCAAAGATGAATATTCTTCAGCAGGGCTCTAGTCTTTGGTCATGTTGATCGAGTATCAAGTCTCTTCCTTATTCATTATTGCTTTCTTCCCCCTCCATCGACAGTGTGATCCGAGGACTTTCCATTGAAGTCCCACCTCTTGAATCTCTTTGAACCATTTTATGAACCAAAGATGAATACTCTTTAGCAGGGCTCTAGTCTTTGTTCAGGTTAATCGAGTACCAAGTCTCTTCCTTATTTATTATCTCTTTCTTCCCCTCCATTGATAGTGTGATCCGAGGACTTTCCATTGAAGTCCCTTCTTCGAATCTCTCAGAACCATTTTATGAACATACAAGTCACGGGAGTGTCGCGATGACTATGTTGACCTTCTCTTATCAACGATTGCCTTTCCCCAGTCCTTCGATCTTAGGAACACCTCTCAAGTCATCCACAAACTTTCTCTCGGTTCCCTTATTCTCAACACTCCAATGTGAAAGCATTGACTGATATTTACTGGTACAATAGTCTCAGGGAAGTACACCTCACGTGGCTCTTCTTTGGCTCTACCTGTCAGTGCGTGAGAGGACCCTGGAAGGATCGAATGAAAAACCAGGAAGGGCACTCCTATTTCCTGCCAATATATTCTCTAATAACCGATAAGAGGTGTAATAGGCAACGCCAATCTCTACACAGTGTAATTCCCCTTAATTTTTCTCTCCCTGGGTGACATCTCTAAGGCTTCAACGGTCTCCTTTGACACCTGTGATTTCTTGATTGGAATGCTCCATCCCTTCAAGTCACGAGCGAAACTGATTTGTTTTCTCCACTTAGGAGTCATTTTATGGGGAAGCCCTATCATTTTCAGTGATGAAGAAAATATTATCAACCCATTATGGGCTCTCATCTGGAATTGATGGAGGAACAAGTTGACAGACTAGAATAATCTTCTTTCCCAAGCGTACATTGTCACTGCCATAATGTTGACTATAGCATTAGGACTTATTACAGCCAACAAGAGCCTGGAGAAATTCAGCAGATCCACTAACTCCAGGTACAGAGGGAATCACAATCCGGAAAGAAACTATTCAAGAAACACACAAATCTAATATTAGTAGTTGGTGTATTGTGTTTCTCCCTTCCTCGCTTCCTAACTCAAGGAGTTTGTGTTTCTCCTAGATGTGAAAAGGGGAGAATTGCATTAGGTAGTCTACAACCAGCGTAAAACTTGTCGAAAAAATCATGACACGAATCCTTTTGATCATTGTGTATGTGTTAGGGTGTCCCGTGGAAGTAACACGTTGTATGGTCTGATTATAGTGAAAAAAGTGGAAGGGTCGCTGCACTAGCGCCCTGGTGTAGTGTCAAATAGGCAAGGGCTCCCACATTACAGACGAATGCGAGTAAAGAATTTAGTCCATGAAACTAATATTAGGATATGATCTTGGATTATATGTACTCTTATTGGTAAATTAATAGAATTAGTTGATGTTATGATTTATAGAAAGATAAATATCTTATGCGTTCAAAAAACTAAATGGGTTAGAGAAAAAGCTTAGAAGGTTGATAACTTAGGTTTTAAATTTTGGTATTCAGATGAAAGTTATACTAGAAATGAGGTAAGTGTAATTATAGATAAGAGTTTAAGAGATAGTATTTTAAAAAGTGATAGAGTTCGAGATAAAATTATTGCTTTTAAGATTATTATTGATACTGTGATTTTTAATATTATAAGTGCTTAAGTGGTCCCGACTGTTTATATGCAACAGTATAATAATGTCTTTGATTATATTTTTCACTTATATTTCATTTCTTTGCAACACTACCAAAAACTTGATTCTGAAAAAAATAAGATTTTAATTTTTTTATAATTTATATATATTGGGATACTACGCAAGTATACATATCGTTATCTTGTAATATAAGTTTTTTTTATTAAGCCTCGAATATCGAATCCACTGAGAATTTCACAATATGCACTATTAAACAACAATATTTTAAAAAAATAATTACTTAAACTATAGATATTTTTACAGTAAGCAAAATTCAAATCTCTTTGGTATTTTTGATATTTTGACAAAACAATAAAACTTCTAAAGATAACTTGAGTTTATGTAAAAGAAAAACACTTAATATGAAAATATATTTCTCCTTATCATGAATCACTAATAAATATAAGATTTTTGTTGTTGAAGTCTGCAAATTGTGTTGTGCTAAATAGGAGCAATATTATTCTTTACCCTTACTAGAGATGCTATAAAGAATATTGACTAATTTAAAGTTTGAATAGTTTTGAAAACAGGCTAGGCAGGGAAGATACCAGCTCTCACTCTAGAGTTCCCCTCGATTCCCTCCACCTGGGGGCTAACATCTTGTATGAGAACCTAAAACAATAAACCAAGTTGGGGGCTTTAACCTGTCACTTTAAAGTCATTTAACTCTACATCCTTTAAAGATTATTTTCCTATTTATTTGCACTTAATCATGTGAATTACATTCTCATTCATATAACCTCATGTGATTCTTTCCAATTGTTGGTTGAGACAATACCAACCCGGTTATTACATGTTCTCACAACAAATTTTAACATCTAGATGGGTCAGATCAAGAAGTAAATGAAGTGCATGGAATTAAATCATCACAACTTCCAACATTAAAGATTAATACTCTCCACAACTTCCATCCAACACTTTAATTACTTATCATTTTAAGGAGAAAGATAAAGAAAACTACTCAGAATCCATGAAGAAATTAAAACCACGCTTTAGTTTAAAAGTAGAAATCATTGTCAAATCAACAAAAAGTCTCGATTAAAACCAAAATTAGTTTAAAAGCAAAGATAAAAACTTATCTCAAATCCTCCACCAAACTCTTGAAGTTCCTTTGAATCTCTTATCTTTTACAACAATCTGAACTCTCATAATAAAACTAAAAACAAAAAGGATAAAGTAAATTTGTGGTGCCTGAAAATCTCTCCAAAAATTCCTCCACGACCTATTTCAAGAACTTCTCAGGACTACCCCTTTTCAAGCACATACACAACTTCCTTCTTTTATAAATTTCCAAGAGGTGTCTTGGTAACTCTTCAAAATGTGTCCAAATTGGATGTATTCTCCAAAAGATGCCTCATTTCACAAGTCTTTTAATCATATTTTCATTTCTAGTGGTCATAACCACTCTCTTTAGCAAATAGGCGCCTCAAATGTTCTTTCAAAATTAGGAAAAATGAATTAAACCGTCAAATAAATGCCTCTGGCGCTTAGGCGTGTTCTTCTCTGTTTCACTGGCGCTTAAGCGCCAAAACTCTTTTGCACCATTTTTGCATTTCTTCTCCAAATTTGATCATTTTTCACTCTTTTTAGTATTTTTCACCTTTTTACTTATACCTAAAAGAAAAACACACAAATATCTTCCATTAAAGCGCAATATCTCAAAAATATGTATAAAAATATGTCTAAAAATACTATATATTTTATGTGTATCATTAAACTCCTCAAGTAGGTTTAGATATAGGTTCTAAAGATAAATTCTAGAATGATTTAGATGACTTAATACAAATGATACCTCTTTAAGAAAGAATTTTTATTAGAGGAGATTTAAATGAACATGTCAGTAGAGTAGTAGTAGATTTTATAAATATTCATAATGGCTACGGTTTTGAAGTGATTGAAGAAGAAAGTAGAACTATATCAAAAAAATTTTAGCATATGATTTTGTTATTACTAATACTTTGTTCAAGAAAAGATATGAGTATATTATTACTTATAAGAATATATTTAATAAAACACATTGATTATTTTCTTATGAGAAGATGAGGTCTTTGAGAATGTAATGATTGAAAGGTAATTTCATGTGAGGATTTAAGTAAATGCCTTTTAAAATCCCCTAAATTAAATTTTGTATTTGATGCCTGGTTAGCATGGAACAAGGGCAAAAAAGAAATAATGGGCCTATTGTAAAAACTAGGAGTGTGAAGCAAAAAAGCATATAAAAGAACCCTCACAAGACCTCAACAGATGGGATGAATGAGTCGAGGTGAACTTCCTTTACGCACCCATGCTTGAGCACTTGAGAAAAAAGTAGGTTCATGAGTCATTAAACTACTACTCTGTGACTACTCCCTGTCGGAATAGAATAACAATTGCTCCCAAGAGAAGGGCGGTCCCAGAGGTGTTAACAATGCAGTTAGTAAAGGAAAAAATAACCTAATTCCTAGCAGGACAAGTAAAAGTGTTTATGGCGCATATAGAAATGTCAATTCTTGGAGCTCATTTCACCTTCATCTCAAAGGGCTTTCAGCAAGCTATCAATTTTTAATCCCTCAATCTTCTCGCGGAAAACTACAAGCATCCAATCAAAGAAATAAGGAAGCCCGTGAACTAAATTTATACACATATCAAATTACGAAACTGAACCCATTTCCCAAAATATCCAAACTGTTAATCACCAAACAAGTCGAACTGAGCCTCACTTTCACCACATATTTTCCACCATACCTGCTTATCGAAGTGAACATCAATAAATATATTTAACAAATTTCAAGGTTAGATCTGCTGCCTGAGAGAAAGGATGCTCATCATATCGCCGACATTGGTGTGTGCACCAAGAAGAGGTCATGTCCTCATTAAACATTCCATTCAAAAGAACGGGAGAGGCTAGATCAAGATGAGAGGGGATAGGTTTCAGGGGGTAATAATAGGGGGGACAGACATCCTATTGATGAGGACTCTAGCTCGTGGCCTTTTTGTCTCTCAATCTCTTTTATGTTCCAAGAGAACTTATGCATTCTTTTAAGAAAATGGGAGTGGGGAAATTCACGAGACTCAATTTTTCTCATGTCTTCCTCCTGATACAGGAGGCATTCAGAATCTTATACCGAATTGTGTGATAAAACAAATAATACGAGATCTTACGTCCCAAAAAGATTCAACACTCTAAGAATCATATTTCATGTCGAAATATTATTCTCAATCATACATAAAACCCTTATGCAATCCCCAAACTACTTCAAGCCAAGTAGCCCCAAATGGTCCCTAAATGAAATAGCAGGGTAAGCCAACAATTAAAAGCATCATTTACATATACACAATCCAATTCCTATGTATTTATATACTAACACCCACATTTTAATTTAGACATTTATATCACTCAAAATGTTCATATCACATAAAAAATGAAACCATTTTAACTATCAAAAACAGACATACACTTTTTTCTTGCATAGATAAAATGCCCTGTATATAAAAACTTGAAATGGTGTAGATATGTAAATACATAAGAATTCGGTGGTATGAATGAAAATCTTCCATAGCTAAAATGTGACAATAAATTGATATTAACACGTCAGACAATAAATAACAATAAAATAATCATCAAATCACCTGCTACACAAAATAATAATTAATGAAAACATAAGCCTAAATTTCAGCCTGACTCAAACCCGCCACTCAGGACACTGGTTCACCGGCCGTGTCTTCTGCCTCCCGGCTTTCAGCGGACACGGCGCGTCTACCGGCGGCACCATACAGTTATATTGAAGACAGAGAGAGGTCGTCATCGGTATCTCCGTCGCCGGCGACATCTGCATCCCGTTGAGAAAATTATGCTGCAAATACAGAACCTCCATTCCCGCCGCCTCCAATCTCTCCGCAAACTTCGCCGGCAGCTCCCCTGTGAACCGATTGTTGTTCAAATACAATCTCCCCACCGCTGCTAGAAATGGAGACACAGCCCCCGAGAGCCGGTTGTAACTTAAATCCACCTCCGGTATCCTCACATCAGCCGGCGGCGCCACCTGGCCGGCGAGCTTGTTGCGCTGTAACTGGAGGGATGAAAGTGGGAGGTTGAAGATGGTCGCAGGGATGGGACCGGTGAGAATGTTTGTACTGAGGTCGAGGTAAGTTAGGGCGGTGAGCTGCGGGATGACGCCATCGATTTGACCGGAAAGTGTGTTGCGAGACGCAGCGAGGTAGCGGAGTGATAAGGGAAGAGATGGGAGTTCGCCGGAAAGATTGTTGTTCTTGATGTCAAGGCGGAGGAGAGGAGAGAATGAGGGAAAGGGAGGGATCTTTCCAGTGAAGCGGTTGTGGGAGAGTACGAGGTTGGAGAGCGATGGGAGGGAAGTGATTGAGAGAGGGATCTCGCCGGAGAGGATATTGAAGCTGAGATCAAGGGTTCGCAGCTGGCGAAGGGAGGCGAGAGAAGGAGGGATGGGGCCTGAGAGGAAATTTCCGCTTAGTGCGAGAAAGCGGAGGGAAGAACAGAGGGCGATGGAGTCTGGTATTCGACCAATAACGCGGCCGGGAAGAAGAGAGAGTTCTGACAGGGAGGAGAGGCGGCTAATGGCGGGATCGAGGTGTCCAGTGAGGCCTGGGGTGCCGGCGCGGGGGTCGCCGAGGGAGAGTGCGACGACGTGCTCTCCAGAGCAGAAAATGCCGGGGAAGCTGCAGGGGTCGCTGGTGAAGTCCCACTGTGAGAAGAAATCGGAGCCCGGTAAGTCTGATAGTGATTTTCGAATGGATTGGAGAGCAAGGAAATCGACTGGATCAAGGACGGCGGATGCTGGCGATCGAAACATAAAGAACAGAACTAATAAAAGAAGAACAGTCGCCATTGAGTTTCCTCTGGTTCTTCTCATTGGTGATGATCCGGAGAAACCGAACCTCGTTAAGAAAATTAATGCGCAAAGAAGAGAGTGAGAGACAGCCATAGCAAGCGAGGGAGCGAGCGAGACAGAGAGAAAGAAGCGGGAAAGAAGATACCGGAGAGACGCAAACAGAGAGCTCACCTTTTAGATTTCTAGGGATAAAGTCGTGAAAGCTTTAACGGCTGGTTGTGTACCGAGAGAGGTAGACAGTGGTGGAGGAGAAGCTACTTCACACCCACAGTTCGTCTTCTTGGCTGCAGACTGATATTGATTTCTGCTTCTTGAAGAAGGTGGCATAAGTACTCTGCCTTGATTTTGGACAATATCTTCATTTTCTACTGCTTTTCCTGTTTTTATTTCTAGTGATTTTGCTCTGTTTTTATCTGACTGGATTGGGGTTTCTGTGAAGCAAACGGCAGTCCGAGCCTGAGCTTTGGATGCAGAGTCGAATCCGAATCGACGTGGCAAACCTGAAGGATTAGACAGGACTTATTAATGACACGTGTAGGTTAACTGGTCTCCTCTGTTGCTCTTTGTTTGTCTGGATGGCTTATTTTAATGACCGGTTCATTTTATCTGCATTTAAATGCTGAATAATAAAAATAAAACTGCACTAGGGATAATGGGTTGGCACAGCAACACCGCAACGGTCATTTTTAAAACCGACCGAAAAATGTAGATGCAAGGGGGAAAAAACCGGACTGACACCTAAAAATAAATAAAAATATATATATGATGCCAAGCATCAGAACTTTATTTTTTTATAATTATAAAATTAAAAAAACTCCTTATTTCACAAAAAAATATTACTATATTAAATTTTAAAATGTGAAATATCTGTATAATACAGAGTGATATGTCTATAAATCTTTCTAAAAATTTATTTTGTATATCAATATTTAAATAGCAGAATTTCTAGTTAGCCCTAACCAGGAAGTGTGTCGCGAATGCAGCAACTCGAAATGATGGGCATATCATGAAGTCAGCAGCTCGAAAGAGATGTGATCCTCACTGAGGAGAATCATACAAGATGAGTGTGTGGGTGGACACTCAAAATGCTACCCAAGCAAACGATGACGCTCATGCAAAATGTCATGCAACACATATGACAATAGAGGTGTGTGCTTGGTCGCCTATGGTATATGACACTACTAGGGAGAATTACACAGTACATCAATAATCAGTACACACATGCAAATGACAAACACATACTAGACACAATGCACCATACAAAACAAGCAAAGCATACTCATGAACATGCACAAAGTGTATTATACAAATGATCAGTCGATCGGATCGGGGCTGTCAGTCGGATCGAAGTGGTCGGTATACTGGGCCAGAGTGGTCGGTTGAACCTAAGTGGTCGATCAACCGGGCAATGACAACCAATCGAACAAAAGTGATCGGTCCACTGAGTCAGGGCGGGTGGTTGAACCAAAGTGGTAGGTCAATCGGGTCATGACAGCCAGTCGAACCAAATTGTTATGCCTACTGGGCCAGGGCAACCCATCATGACACAAGTGTCGATCAAATTAGGATGTCTGATCGAGGCACAAGTGGTGTCGATCAAGCCAATGCCACCGGTCATGAAACAAGTGGTGCAACCAAGTTGAGGTGACTGGTCATGACATAAGTGGTGGAGATCGAGTTGGGGCGACCAGTCGAGACACAAGCAATGTCAATCAGACCAAGATGTTCGATAGAGGCACAAATTGTGCCGAGAGGGTTAAGGCGGCCGACCGTGGCACAAGTGGTGCCAATTGGGCTAACAAAAGTGGTGCTGACGGGGCCAGGAGGTCGGTTGTGGCAAAAGTGGTGTTGACTGGGTCAGGACGGCCGGTCGCGACACAAGTGGTGTCGATAGCGGCCGGTTGTGGCACAAATGATGATGTATTATGTTTCATGAAAGCAAACACACACAAATAGTGCAAAGCAAATGACCACACACAATAGTGAACCCACTCGCGCTAACGTCCTCACCTGGGAAACCTAGGGTTTGGCATTTAGATGTGTGACATAGCCGCCTCCTGCTTTTGCAAGGCATGCGGGGTGTTGCTCCCCCTGGTTTCCATAGGGGAAACTCTTCGCAATGTCGCGAAATGGGCTAGCCACAAAGCCTTACCCATTTCACGAACTCCTCAAGGTTTTGCAAAGTGAGCTAGCAACAAAGTTTTTCTTACTTTGCAAAGGCCCAAACATCGCAACATCTCCAAGGAAAGTTGGGGAAACCAAAAGAAGGGGATGTAAGGATTCCAACCCACTAAGACTTTGTGTTAGGGTTCACAACAAAACGGAATTCACTTGGCTCTTTGAAGGATTTGACAACCTATAGCTTTCCATCATAGGGTCTCCTCTAGGAAAGCAATGATCTATCAGAAAAGCATATCGCCGAGCCGACTAATGTTGGGCGACTCACTCGCCCTATGCGGGCAACCAAACCCACATGCCTACTAATACTAAATTGTAGGGCTAGCTAAAAATGAAAAGATGAAGAATCCGAGGAGGTTATACCAACACGTTGGTTGCTCGTTATTCAACGAAGTCCGGGAAGAAGCTCTCCTCAAAGAGGGGGAGGATGTCCACACTCTTTCATGCTATGTGTCTTCGCTGCCTATTAATGGTAAGACACTCTGACAAGATCTATGATTTCCAGGAAACGAGGATCGATGAAATGATTCGGTAGAGTAGATCATTGGTGGCAAAAAAAATGCAAGGAAGGACTAAGGGCTCTGCCCTAAATTGTGTGTACGAAAGTGATGACGATCGGCCGTGAGATGCCAGCGGGAGGCTCTCACATCTGAGGGGTTTGTCGGTGGGAAGGGATGCTGATTGGCGAGGGTCTCGGTCACGAACAGCTAAAGGCGATTGGATCCCACGAAGGCCTCACGTGAGAGAAAGCTAATGCCAATAAGGGCTGGATGCAGATATCGAGGAAGGTCGAAGCCTCCATGCGAGAGCCCTCTAGTACGAGCTCTGGTAGCAGGGAAGAGCATCAACGGTCAAGCGTTCAACAGTGGGTAGCGTCGGCTGGCGAGGAGCGCAGGCAAGAGAGAGGGAGCTAGGGTCGGTGGAGTTTTTCACAAGACAATGCTAGGGCACGCGCGGATCTATTCAGGTTGAGGAAAAGTTATTACATCTGACTCCGCGTGCAGATCTACTTGCGGAGTCCAATCTCACACTGACACGAAGAAGACCGGCCTACCTACATAAAAAAATGAAAGAATAATGAAAACGTGTGAACTGACTTGACAGATGTGTTATAGAAATATTTCATCTCATAAAAATATTCCCACCATATTATTCTGAATATTTTCCGCACTTTTCACGTGTTATTGATGCGTTATTGAGGGTATAGAAATATTCCCCCACTCAATAACCCATAATAACACACATAATAACAATTATACACTCTATAGCCCCCGTATAATACGTGGATAATATTACATACATGTTATACCACGGGGTAGGGAGTGTTGTGTTGTTATGTGTTATTAGTTTGTTATTAGTGTGTTATAGAACAAAAAAAATTATTTAGATGTGATAATTTATATTAATTAATGACTTATAGTTATTTAATGTGTTATTGAGGGCTTAAGAATATTCTGTGTTATAGAAATATTCCCTCGCGTTATTCTTAGTATTTTTTTTGTTATTCATGTGTTATTTAATGTGTTATTCATGTGTTATTGATGTGTTAATTAGAATAACTAGAAGAAATATTCATATAACACGATGACAATGATATATAACGCAAAAATATTTGTTTAGGCTCTATAACGCATCGGTCCGGCCGGGTCATGTGTTTTCTTTATTTTTTTCATTTTTTTATGTAAGCGAGTCGGTCTTCCATGTGTCAACACAAGATTGGACTCCGCAAGTAGTTCTGCCTGCGGAGTCCTGATGTAATAATTTTCCCGGATTGAGGGGGAGAAGTCGCGCTCGACGAGTTTTAAATTCTATTTATTTATTTTTAAAATTTTGTTATTATTAGTTTTCTACTTTAAATGCATCGATTCACGCATTATTGGCTCGTATGCG
>JXCR01015819.1:0-20578 GCA_002079205.1 Phalaenopsis hybrid cultivar
GCAATGTATCGGGATAATCAAAAGACAAAAATGCCGAGTGTCATTTCGTTCGGTCGGAACTATGAGCCGAGCGAACGGAAGCACAGCCGTACTAAAGAGTAGAAGACACCTAAGCCAAGGGACAATCGCTCGTAACCAACTCCCTCGGAAGATTCTGAAATTCTTCATAAAGATGGTCGAAGGGCACCCTGTGGCGCACGTATCTGATCCTCTAAGAATGCTCCTTGTCCAAGGATAACAGCTCGTCATATTACGATGATACACCATCTGCCTAAAGGTCTAAGTTCACTTTAACGATACGATAACCTCTGCTCAAAATTCCATTGAAAAGGCTGATCGATGACCTCTCAGCCGATCGAAGGTATGCAGCTGACCGAATGACAAGATTAAAGGGTCATTAAATGCCCCTCTTCAAGTTGTTATGATTACAAAACGGTGATGATGTCAGTTATGAATATGAAAGGGTCCTAGAGTCGATTACAAACACGAAAATATGTAATAATGACTTGTAATGTCCTTATTAAAATAGGGATAAACATGTAATTTTACTATATATCAATAAAGAATTACTCAATTTACTCTCTCAAAACTTATGTTAATGTGCAATCTGTTTTCTCTCTAAATCTCTCCTTTATATTCCTCTTGTTCGTCTAACGCTCTATGCCTTGGGTGTTATCCACAGGACATATTTAGATTCAACAAAAAGTAAGCCTAAATATCTAGTTATTGAGTATGTAGCTTATGGGAAGCTATCCTCACTTTATAATGCTTTTGTATTTAATATTGATAATGTACAGATTCCTAAATCCATTCATGAAGCTCTCAAAGTTCCAGAATAGGGGAAAATAGTTAAAGAGGGATTTAAGTATAAATGCATAATGACAATAGATTCTTACTAAACTTCCTCGGGATAAGAGGTCAAATAGATGCAAATGGGTATTCAATATCAACTATAGAGCTGGTGGTGATATTGAGAGACTCAAAGCTAACTGATTACAAAAGGTTTCACTAAAGCCTATGGGATTGACTATGAGGAGACATTTGCACCTGTTGTCAAACTAAACACTATCAGAGTTCTCCTCTCAGTAATAGTTAATAAGAAGTTGGGATTGCATAAACTAGACATAAAAAATATCTTCCTAAATAGGGATATTGAAGAGAAGTGCACATGTAGATATTATCAGGACTTGAGAATAATTCCAACAAATATCTAATATGCAAACTCAACAAGTTCCTCTCAGTTTTAAGCAATCTGCAAGGGCATGATTTTAAAGGTTTACTAAAACTATGAGATCTAATAGATATTTTCAAAGTCAAGCTGATCATATATTGTTCATAAAACACATTATATGAGGTAAGATTATCGCACTAACAGTATATGTAAATGATATGATTCTTACTGATGATAATGAAAAAAATTCTTAGAATCAAAGAAAAGCTTGCCGCTAAGTTTGAAATAAATAAAAAAATAAAAAAAACAAAGAATCATGATATATTTTCTAGGTATGAATGTAACAAGGTCCAAAAAAGGTATTGTTAGATCACTAAGGAAATAAACCTAGATTTGCTAAATGAGATAAAAATGATTGAATACAAATACTCAAATAGGTCCCAACAAGAAGTCTAATAAGAGAAAAAATTACATCTATGGATAAGGAAAGATATCAAAAATTGATAGGAAAACTCATCTACCTGTCACATACTAGGCCAGATATTGCATACTCTGTTAGTATTGTTAGTCAACATATGAATAAACTAAATAAAGAGTATTTTGCTTGGTGTACAGAATCATAAGATTTTTCAAAAAAAACTCCTGGTTATGAATTAATTTTTTAGAGAGCCAAAAGCAGAGAGATAAAAGTCTACATTGAAACAAATTAGGCTAAGAAATTCACTGATAGAAGGTTCGCCACAGATTATTGCTCCTATGTATAGGAAAATTGGTCACATGAAGAAATAACAAACAAATTATTGTCCCTAGAAACATTGTAAAATCAGAGTATACCTTACGAATCTATGAAGAGATCTGGATTTAGAAATTGTTCCAGGAATTGAGTACCTCTAATAGACCTATACAAATATTTTATCAGGTCAAGCAACTATATGTTTTGTCGAGAACCACGTGCATCATTACATGACTAAAAATATTGACATTGATATGATATTTATCACAAAAGTTAATGATGGAATTATACAGCTAAGTTATGCCCCGCAAGTTGTCGGTGTCTTCACCAAAACTCTTCCTTTAAGCAACTTCTCAAAGTTCAAGAATAAACTTGGTCTCTACAACATCTACAACCCAACTTGCGGAGGAGTGTGGAAATCTGGGAGGATCAGCCTCCTTTTCATAGTCCGCCCAAACCGACCATCCAAGGAATGATGGATAGATTAATTGGAGACAATTTGAGAAACGCCTAGATTAATTTTTATTGCCTTCCTACTTATGTTTATTTCAGAATTATTTCCTTTCCATATTTATGATAGATGTATTTGGTAAGATTGTAAATCACAAAGGACCGATTTCCTATGTGTGTAGCCTTATGGTTGAAGATCGGTAATGAGAATTAAGTGAGTATTTCCTCCCACATTTTCTTTCTTCAGCAATTGATTGTTACGTAGTGTGCCTTAGGTTATGGATTTCTATGATTCTAAATGATGTGTGAATGAAATTCAAGCACTTAAAAGTTAGAATTCAAATGTTAAAGACAATCAATGAAATAGTTACTTGGAAAACTTTTGATGCAAATAAGAGTAATAAAAACAACACAAATAGTAATTAAAATAAGCCCAGTAAATCCACAGTAAATTAAGGAATATAAGATCAAACTTCAATCAAGAAACATGTTGATATCATAAAAACCCATTTGTAGCATTTTTTTACTAAAATTAATCACGCTTGAAAAAATAATCACAGAACATGAAGTTAAAAAAAAAATATAAGAGGTCACCAATAAAAAAATATTGAGGAATCTACCCCTGAGATAAGTAATCATACTTGGACGACACACTAAAAACTCAGTATCCAACAAGCACACAAGATTGACATAAACCAAATATTTTAGCAAGCAAAAATTATTTTAAAAATGCCTCAGTAAATGAACAATGCGACAATGTCAATTGTTTTGAATTCTTCAAAACATTGAAATTTTGAGCACCCAATCTCAACAACTACGATAGATAAAAATCATAACATTGCCAACCACACTCATAAGCAAATATGCTATTGCAAACCAAACATAAGTTATAACATTCAACAACAGCTAACCTCTAACAAGAACAGATAGACAAAAGAACTAGACAAACAAGAAAACAAAAATAACGGAAATGATCATTAGGATAAATATACCCATTATGTAACCAAATGAAACTTCAATAAAGTAAGCGAAAACAAAGCTTAATAATGGTACCAACTTTATGATTTTGAAGGCTCATGATCAAGAAGGAACTGGCTCCAACACAGCAACGCATCTTGGAAGCACCAAACAATAATCAAATGACCCGAGGATAGAGACAAACCAATGAAAAAACCAAAATGAACCAACTAAAAATAGGCACAACAAAGAACAAAACTCGTTCTCCCTAGCAACTATCATCAATCAAATATATGGTTACAAAATGTATTGAAAAATTATAAAAATAAAATAAGTAAAATGTAAAGAAATAATTAAATCAATGGATTACAAATTTCCTCATTTCAATGGGCAATACTTGCACTTTCAACAAGTGCAAACCTTTAAATTTCCACAAAATCTACCTGACATTAAAAAATTTGGCTCCAACGAAATTAGCATTTATTATTTACCAAACAAATTATGACATAATGTTCTGTGCTTTGTGCAATATAATCTTAAAGATAAAATATAAGTCTGTCATGATAATGCACAAGGTATCTCTATAAACTTCATTAACTATGGCTCTTGGAATAAAATGGGAAACATTTATTGACATAATGCAAGATGTGTATTCAAAAGTAGAAGATTAAAGGGAAAGCAAAACCACTGCATAAAAAGTAAAGTCATGAAATTAAGCCAAATTAATATAATGAAGACCGAACTAATAATGGAACTTCATGAAAATTCTACGTGTAATCCTTCATCCCAATGTGTTGAATAGCATTAGCTGATCCTGCCTTCCTAATAGTTAATTTTTTAAAGGTTATTATTGGAACCTCTCAAACATAATTAGCAATTCAAGTTAAACATCTGCTCAAAAGAATTGGTAGGATTGTACACAATCTCATCTCATCCAATTCTACATTCCAAGAGTTACGGTTTCTACAACTCTTTAAACTTTAAAATCTTAGTTTCTCCCTGCATCCAAAATTGATTTATACTTAAATTACTTCAACTTTGTCCAGTGATTATTTACATGAACTAAGTTTTGCATGCATCATAGAGAATACATAAAAAATGTTCTGCATGCTAAATTAAATATCCTTTTTTGCACATAAGAAAATTTCTACGCTCACCGCACACCAAGCATTAAATTAGAACGAAATTCCATCACATTTTTGCATTTAGCTTTTTTTAGCGTCAATGTGAATAGTCTTATGTATTTATCAATTCCAACTTTATATCATCTAAAAATCAAGATGAAATTACAGCAGACAGAAGGTAATATCCATTTAAAATTATGTAGTAATCCAAAGTTGTGTTGTACATAAATGTAGTTAGTCTACCAAACGAGATGAATGAGAAGCTCTACAATTACATCATGAAGTAATGGAAATGGAAATTTCATCAAAAGTTTCCGCAAGCAAATATTACTGCATAAATTTTAGAAAGAAACAATCTTTAAGACAAAATTTACGCTAAGCAACAGTTTTGCTATCTAAATAGACTAATTTGATGCATCAGGTAAAGACCATGATGCATGACTATATCAAAGATGTGCATCTTCTTAACAAATGACCAGTTACATACAATGCAATACTTAAAAAAAATAATCAAGAATGAATCTAACAAAATGGTCCTCCACAAAACATACCTAGTATTACAGATGGTTTAGACATCTCCTTTGTAAATTTAGCAACTCTTGCAGAATCTGTAGCTCTGGCACCCAAAGAAGATTTCTGGGTATCCATGGTGGCACCTTTCTCATTATCCACTGATGGTAGTTT
Organism: Phalaenopsis hybrid cultivar; assembly: GCA_002079205.1. NCBI lineage: Eukaryota > Viridiplantae > Streptophyta > Magnoliopsida > Asparagales > Orchidaceae > Phalaenopsis > Phalaenopsis hybrid cultivar. The sequence goes on from JXCR01015819.1 coordinate 5,120, forward strand.
TGCAATGGGAAGGACGCTACCACCTCCAGAGCTTCCAGAACGCACACCTTCTCTCTGTAGCAAATATATTTTCACTTCTTAAGGAAGGCAGCTGAAATGGATGCCTAAGGTTTAATACTCATTCTTTACATAAGTATACCTCAAAAGAATGGGGCACATGTTCACCTTTCTGAAAGTAATTCTCAGCAGAACTTTTTTCATGCTCTGGAGGTCTTGGTGAGAGGCTTTCATTCATGGTCTCTGATTTGCGTGTTACTAAAACTTTACCAGGAAAGCTACGACCTTTTAGCAACCTGGAGTCAAATTAACAAAGTAACAGAAAATATTGAAAGCATTATACATATTAATGCATAAATAGGCATTCAAAATGATATACATAGAGGAAAACTCATATGTTGTCTGGTAGAAAAGAATATTTAATAGATATTCTAAACTGTATAACCAAAAATTAACTTTAAAGCAAGTTCAAATATTAGTTGCAATAAAAGGAGATGAAAGGGATCCTTAAAGACTGAAAGGAGTTGTAAAAACCCAACTTAATGTGAAATAAGGGCAGATGAGTGCTAAAATTTTCATTAAGCTTTAACGAATTTAGACAAGCTCATTAAAGAAAAACAAGAAAAATTTTGAAGAATTCTCTAAGTGGCGCCATATATTGTCCTTGAGGTATTGTAGAACAGCCCAATTTAGCCAGCTCAAAACTTCAATAATTTAAGTTCATCCTATGCAACTTCCTGGACAATCAACACCAACTAATTCTCCCCTCAGCAAGGTTTACAATTTTATGACCAAAACGAGAAGAAAGACCATTCAAGAATGCCCATCATGAACTGAAACCAAAACGCCCTAATTTATTTATGTGGCAAACAACTTGTAAACCACTTAATAAAACATCTTTTAGGTGATTAGAAGAGTAGCTGATATGTTCACCAAGATTTAGGAGACTAACCATGATTTTATTCACCCGAACCATGCAACGCTATAAATTATCATTTCAGCATTGGCAAAAACTAAATCCAAAACTAAATTCTCATAAAACAGCCATATACATACAGTCAGCTCCCAATTTTCCATCTTTATAGGACATGGGCGATAAACAAAGCTGCATAAAATCTCCAACTGATTTTAAATTCCCCTTTAAAATATTGTTTCCGCTCCAAAAATAACTTCGAACGCACTTAAAGATCTACAAGGAAACCAAATAAACGGGGATATATCGATGAGGAAGATCTAACCCTTGCACGCTTCTAAGTGTCTGATTGAACCTCCATTCGAGATTGGGACTGGGAGAACCACCACCAGCGGAGCTGCTGCCTCCGCCTCCAGCTTCCCTGTTCCGTTCTTCCTCTCCGCTGCTCGTCATGTTTCCGCAGGGAAAAGCAACAGAACCAGTAAATTAGATCATGACGGACGCCTGTAATAATCGACGCTGGATTGAAGCAAACGAAAAACTTCCTTTAGTGTAGCCCGGTTCTCTTTTTCCCTCCCCCGCCCTCTCCCCCCTCTCCCCCTCCCTCCTTCCTTCGTCTGGAATGTTTGAAGTAACTGAAGCTCGTGCCTAAGCGAAATTGTCCGGAAAGTTGGAAAGTAACGAGATTTGAAGACCGAAGGATTAAACTGTGATCAGAGAATTGGGTCGGAGAACCTTTTTTAAACAATTTTTATTTATTTATTTCAATTAAAATAGCTAATATTCTTATTATAAAATAATGACAATATTTGTATATAAAGATTTAGTATAAATTGTTTGATGTTAGTATTCCAGGGAAATGTTCTGATGATGTTGATGTACAACCTATTGACGAGATGGTGATTGCATTTATATCATAATACATAATTATTATGTATCTATATACCAAATACCTAAACTTACTTTTAAAATTGATAACACTTAAATATTTAATAAGATAATAAAAATGTTGCTTTCACTAGCTTTTAAAAGTTGATGTACTTCAATTATCACATTGTGCTATTTTTTTTTTTATTTCAATAAAAGCTAGCCATGACTTATTTTTCACACAGAAACAAACATTTAAAAGCCATATACACATTTATATATATAAATAAAATAATAAAAATAATAATATAGGTGTGTGTGGGTGGGCGGGCATGTGTGTGTGTGTGTGTATATTGTATTGTAGTTTTATCCCTAGACTCACACTTTAAGAATAGAGCTAGCTAGAAAGGAGGAAGAATTTAGACAAAGGGAGTATAAAATAAATTGTATTAAATCTCTGGATAACTATTCAATAGGAAAATTCATTCATTTAACATTAACTATTCCCCCTTTTAGAAGGGCATTTTTTTTCCTATAAAATATGCATATGTAATGATTATACACAAATCCCTTGAAATCTATAATTGCTCAAAATTTTTATATTGTCTTGAGTGTACACTTTATATTATTTTTGGTGTCTTATCTTTAATTGGCGTCGTATTGAAGGCTTTATCCTCTGTCACCCTGTTAGGTCACATACATTGTTTATTTTGTCTCTTAGTTTGAGAACTCGTCTTCAGGGCACTCACCTAGGCCTGCTTCAATTCCTGTTAGCCCATCTTGGTTGTTTTTGGCAATACATATCGAATTCCTTGATTGTCTTATCATTTAGAAAATTATGCTGCAAAAATATTAAGAAATGAATAGATTGAACAAAAATATAATTTTACCATTATTTATGACATAATTATTTCTTGATGTTTGAACACTTTGTTCCTTTATAAAATAAGATGATTGGATCCCAATAGATTCATTCTTTTTTCTCTCTTTTTTTTTGGTATTGCTCTCGCCTCTGCGTAAGATTCTTAGTGCGTAAATTTGTGAAAGGTTGGAATGACCAACTTTACTGAGCCACACCAACATTATAGAAACTAAGCTTTTGGAGGGTCAATTTGTTAAACAAAGAGGAAAAATCAACTCAAAAAGGAGGAAGAAGGTGGTGAACCAATGAGGGAGGGCTCAACTTTCGTTTAAGGAGAGGCCTGCCATCAAACTCTTACTGGGTTGAATATCATTGAATGGGACCAAGAGATGGGTAATGTTTTCTTAGGATTCCATACTTGCAGACTGGAAGGGAGGTGGGTGTGATTGGACAAGTAACCAAGGGGGTTAGTTTTACTTTTTTTTTTGGCAAATTGGATGAAAAAGATAATTATATGGTGCACTAGATCCAAGCAAAGCCTAGTCGCTTAGTCTTATTCAATGCCACTAAAGAGTTCTTATTGTAGTATCTTGACATGCCTAAAAATGTGTTATTTTGTATATATACATTTTATGCTCACTTTTAATGATATTGCACTTTAATGGAAGGTATTTTACATGTTTTTTTGTTGCAAGGTCTAAAAATAAAATTTTAGAGAAAAAAAGAGCAAAATTGGAGCAAAACGGGGTCCATTAGAGCAAGATAGCACAAAACGAACTGGCGCTTAGGCGTCGGACCCGCACGTGAAAAAAAAAATGAGCCTGACGCTATGGCGCCATGCAGTTGTACTGAGCTTCTAGAAGGTTGACACCTAGGCGCCAGAACTGTAGCTTCTTATGACTATGCATTGAATTTAAACAAATTTTGAAAAGGCATCTAAAGTGACTCTTGATGATTTTGAGAGTTATCATATAAGGAGTCAAGAGAAGCCAAAAGAAAGAGGAGGAGGATGTGTCATGTGGTGTGTGTGTGTGTGTGTGTGTGAGGGAGAGCTTTTGGTGTGTGTGTGTGTGTGTGTGTGTCTTGGAGTGAAATTGTAAGGAGAGTTGAGAAATCATCAAAGGAACTTCAGAGGATTTGCTTGGAGAGAAGTTTAAGATAAGTATTTTGTTTTTTTGTTTGAGTTTTGTTTGTTATGTGAATCTGAATTTTAATATAAATCATGTTTTGTTGTGTTATCTCCATTAGATCTGAGTAGTTTTCTTTATCTTTCTCCTTGGAATTAAAATTAATCTTGTGTAGTTAGAATTATTTTAGATTTTTCTTATTCCATACTTGTGATGATTCATTACTTCATACTTAATTTACATATTCAATCTAGCTAATTTGTATGTTAAGACTTGTTGTGAAGCCATACTGACCCGGGAGGGCTATGTATTCCTCAACTAGTAAGAATCACATTAATTTAGTGGGTAAGGTAGCCCATTGTTTAGTGCAAATACATAGGAAGATAAGTTTTGATGGGTGTAAATTGGTGATTCTAGGATAACATGCTAGAACCTTAACCAATTTGATTTAGAGTTTGGAACTTAAGGGCCGGTTAGTCCTAAAGAGAGGGCATAAGGTTTATAATACTAAAAATACCTTTAAAATTTTTATTTTTGAGTGTTTTGTTTAATTTTATTTTTTGTACTTTTACTTTTGTATGCGTAGTTCAGGATCTAAAGATTTAGTACCTTACAATTCTGAGTTAGAACGTACTATAAGAAAAAATTTGAAAACAAAAAGAACTTCACAATTTACACAAAATGACGAACACATCATACAATAACATTAATAATCAAACAATTGAAAATGAACATTATCATGTACAAAAACCTTTAAGGGATTGCACAAGCCCTACGGTAGATGAATTTCATTTTAAGCATACAAACCCTTACTGTAGCAGCTAACTCATTTGAGATAAAACCCGTTTTAATCCAAATGGTGCAAAACAATCAATTTAGGGGGACACCATCTGAGGATCCAAACTTACACCTTACTAGTTTTATAGAATTATGTGCTACATTTAAGTTCGACAGCGTATCATACGATGTTAGACTTAGACTTTTTTCCTTTTTCTTAAGGGATAAAGTTAAGATGTGGTTAAACTCAGTAGCACTTGGATCTATCAGAACTTGGGGAGATTTAGTGTAGAAATTCCTAGCTAAGTATTTTCCACCTTAAAAAATTGCTAAGCTTAGAAATAATATTACTACATTTACTCTTTATGAAGGTGATTCAATAACAAAGCTTGGGAACGATTTAAAGAACTCTTTAGAAAGTGTCCACATCACGCTTAGCCAGATTGATCAATTATTCAAACATTTTATAATGGGTTAGTACGATCTCTTAGATCTATTATTGATACTGCTGCTGGAGGTTCATTAATGTTAAAACCATTTGATGAAGCAAACGAGTTAATAAAAGAGATGGCTACTACTAACTTTCAATGGCCCTCTGAAAGCATAAAACCTAAGAAAGTAGCAGTGTTCATGATATTGAAGTGATTACTATTTTGACATCTCAATTTGTTGCAATACCTAGGAAGTTAGATCAATTCAGAATGAACTTATCTCAAACACCTCATGTGATTAAGGAAAACATGTTAAGACAATTAATTGATTCTCAACCTTCATTTGAGACTATAAATGCAATTAATAATAGGCCCAATAACCCATATTTTAACTATTATAATTCACATTAGAAAAACCACCCTAAATTTAACTAGAATAATAATTCTGGTAGTGGAAATCAACAATGGGAGATAAATTAAGAGAGCTCACTGGGAAACTGGAACAACCAGGGTGGTACTAACTATAAACCTTCTTATCCTCTTGGCTTTACCAATAACCAATAAATTAAGGAGAGGAAGTTGTCTATAGAAGAAGTGGTGTTACAGATGGGGAATCAAAGTCAGAGTGCTACAATTAGAAGTATTAAGAATCAACTGGGACAAATTGCTAACTCACTTACCAATAGGCCTAAGGGAACAATTTTTAGTACAACTAAAATTAATCCAAAAAATAAAAACAAAGAAGCAATTAAAGCAGTCCAGTTGAGAAGTGGTAGAGAATTAGATACTAAAGTGCAAAAAGAGAATGAAGTTGAGAGGTAACGTAAAAAAATTGAAAAACATGAAGAAAATGTTTCTGAGAATATAAAAAAACCTGTATCTACAACTAAGATCAATTTTAAAAAGGCCACAACCTCTATTTCCTTAGAGACTTAGACAATAGAAATTGGATCAACAATTTTCTAAGTTTATAGAGATGCTTAAGAAACTAAAAATCAACATTCCTTTTATTGAAGTAGTGGAGCAAATGCCAAACTATGTTAAGTTTATGAAAGATATATTAAATAAGAAAAGAAATTTTATTGAACATGAGACTATTGGACATATTGAGGAATGCAGTGCAATAATTCAGAAAAAAACATCCTTAAAAACACTTAATGATCCTGCTAGCTTTACTATTCCATGTATGATACGAGAAATATTTTATGAAAAAGCTTTATGTGATTTTGGATCTAGCATTAAACTCATGCTCTTATTAATATTCAGAAGGTTAGGTTTAGGAGAGATTTCTCTCACTATTGTAACCCTTCAATTTGTTGATCGATCAATCACTTATGTGATGGTTAAGGTGGATAAATTTATCTTCTCTATGAATGTTGACTTCATTTTTGGTGAGTTATAGTTTCTTCTCTAGAAGTCTGGGGTCTAGCCATAAGGCTTTCCTGTCGATTATCTTATAGGATTAGTGATGACACCCACCCCATAGAAATTGTAGCCACTTATCTACTCTTTTTGGACTTTCACATGTGTAGTTTTGAACTCTAGCACTTAGAAGGTTGGAACCAATATGAAAAAGTTCAAATTGAGTCCCTATAGGAGCTTTAAGCCTTTATGCCCACTCTTTGATCTTAGGTGACTAGAGCTTGGTTTAGTGCCCACACACACTTGCAATCATTTACCCTTGACTCACCCCCTTGCTTCTTTTGGAAGCTCATATGGGTGGACCCAAGCCCTTAGGCTTTGGCTAAAATGGTTAGGACCAACATATGAAAGCTTCCTATGGGTTGCATGCTCCCTACCCTAAACCCTAAATCCACCTAAAGTGCCCATTTTACCCAAAATCCCCAAAATGTGCCAATAATCTCCAAATTTATTCAAAACATCATCTAAACCAATCCTAACCATCCAAAGTCACCATTTTACCCAAAATTCCCCCTAATTACCCAAATTTTCCAAAATCACCAAAATACCCCTCATGCCAAAAAAATCCCCAAAATCACCAAATTTACCCTAAATGTCCCCAAAATCAATTTGAACTACCCTATGTCTCCAAATGTTGTGCTCAAATTCACCAATATTGGCTAAAAATCCCCAAATTGCTCCTAAGGCCCAAAGTCCCCAAATTACCTCAATTTCTACCAAATTTATTTCAAACTCCCCAAATTTCAAATCCACATCATAATTCATCATGTCTAAATCCAATTGAAATCAAATTCAATCCCCTTTGATTAGCCCATGATCAATTTCAAAGATTAAATTCATCATGCTTATTTTAAAGGCCCATATCCATGTCCAATTTTTTTAAAACCCATTTCATCAATTTGAAAAAGCCAAATTCAAGCCCGCATGATAAATTTTTCCCTACTAAACATTCTCTTATTCAAACCATGCATCAAGGCATCATGCCATACATACATTTGGATTTTTATCCAAAATTGGGCATCATGACATTTTCCCCCATTTTCATAAACATTAGAATTTCCCTTTGCATGAAAGTCCCCCATGGCATCATACATGACATGGCATGTCCTCTGGATCTCTTCATGGACATCATAAAGTTAAATTTACCAAAAATGGCAAGTGGAGGTGACTCTTCCCTCTCCCTCCTTCAATTGGACTTTCACCCTTCATGATACATCTAGCCCTCTCCCCCATGCCCAATTCAACCATCAAAGTCCATCCAAACCTTCCTTGGGATATGGCCAAGCACCTCAGCCACCTAGGACCAAGTCTAGCCACTTGACTAAGGGGTTAAACCCAACCCAAGCCCACTTAGCTTAAACCTCAGTTTTCCCTTGGACCTTCACCATGAGCTTACCTAGAATCAAATTGAGCAGACCACTCAGTCCTTCTGACTTCCCCGAGCTCAGAGGTGACCTGGCCCTGGCCGCCCGAAAATCTCAGCCACCGGAAAAAGCCATGCACAAGGGGTCCTAATTGGTTTAAACCCAAAATTAGGACTCCCTATGCTGGCTCACTCCAATTGGCCATCACAACCTTTCCCTCCTCCACCTAAGCGGCTCCCCTGCCACCATGACATGCCCCTATGACAACCATGGCCTCCTCTATAAATAGGAGACCCCCACGGCCAAAGTATGAAGTGTGCCCAAGCCTTAACAAAACTCTGTCAAATTTTCACCAGACCCCTTTGCAACTCTGAGAGGCCAATCCCCACAACTTTCTAGCCTTAATTCCCACTGGTGAGCTTCAATTTCAAGTTAAAAAATTAGGGTTTTTCACTGTCTTCCCTAAAATCTAATTAATTTCTCAAATTAATGTGCTCTTAAGCTTCACTAGAGCAAGAGATGAAGTTCCCTTATGCAGGTAGATTTAGTGTGTTAATTTTGAAAATATTTTTTAATATTATAAAATACATGCGACAAATACAATAGCAAATATGCAAATTAATCCCAATAAAAATAACTTCAGTGAAAAATAGTTTTATCTTTTTAAAATCTTTAAACTGTCAAATCCCCTATAAAAATAGCGCAAGTATACATATCACTCAAGTAATAAAGGGCTCTAATGGAGTCATAGATATCGATCCCACAGGGAAGTTGGAAATGCCTATAAGTAAATTCTTAAGATTATAATGTATACTACAATTTTTAAAACTACAAAAAGTAAAATATGAAATTTTAATTTTAAATACTAGAGTGAATGATAATTAAAATGCATTTGAAAGACAATATTAACTAAATTAAATTCTAAACTTTAAAAGTAAACTTATAAAAAGTAACAAAGTTTTTGTGACGAAAAATTTAAATTAAAGAAAACATCCTTCCCCTTCACAATAAGTATATGAACTGTGAAGAAATTAAAATCATTTGAAAATATATATATAAACTGTTTTGTGTCAAATAGGAGTAATCATATTCTTTACCATCTTCCGAGTGCATAAAGAACATTGACTAATCCAGACTTTGGTCCCTAATTCTGTGGTTAGGCTAGGAGGATATCAGTTGCCACTCCAAAGCTCCCACTACTCCCTCACCTGAGGGCTAACAATCTCGCATCAGTTTCCAATCAACTGGACCAAATTGGGTATTTTAATCTGTCACCTTAAAATCTCCAATTATGCATCCAACAAAGTGTATTTCCTTATTTATTTGCACCCAACTTAATGGATGACATACTCTCCCATGAAATCAAATGTGATTCTCTACATGTTGTGGAAATCATAACCCTTTCGGAATATATGTTTCTCGACACATTTTAACATTTCAATTGGCCAGATCAGAGTTCAAATCATCATAAATTATTTACATTTAAAACCATATAAAAAAATCAATTCTTCACAAAACCATATCTCAAGTAGGTAGAAGGATAAAGAAGACTACTCAGAATTCATGAGAAGGATACGATAAAACACAGATTTCATACATAAAACAAGTTTACAAAATAAAAGAAATAAATGACACAACTTATCTCACAATCCTTCCCAAAAAAATTCCTAGAATTTCTCTTCAAGTTTTTCTCTCTTTACAAGCACTCTCAATTCTCTCTTAGAAGTGTAATGAAAAAGAAATCTCTCACATTTCCTCTCCTCTCACAATCATTGAAGAAAATATCCAAGCCCTTGACTAGTCTCTTTCTCTGTATCTCTTCTTTTTGCCCCCCCTTCACACGCTACACTCACACACACACACTCATCTTTTTTTATTAGAGGCTACCTCCCTCCAAAAAGAATTCAAAATTCTCTCTAAAATTTTATCCAAATGTCAACTGTTTTGAATTCAAAAGATATGTCCATTGATCCAAGAAACATATCCCTTCATCAAAGAAACTTCTAAAGTGTCTAGATACATTGAATCACTCCAAGGGGTGTTTAGAATAAGTGTCCCTTTTGAAATTCGTAAAAAATTTGTCTCAAACAGCCTTAATCGGTAAAAAGTCATCTCTGGCGCATCTTGCGCCAAAGCTGGCACATCTCATGCCAGCTCTCTGTTAAATGGTGCACCTGCACCAATCTGACACATCTTACCTTAGTTTGCTAAAGACCGCACTATTCTAGGTTTTGGCACATCTGGCGCCAATTCTGGCACATCTTGCACTAATTCTCTGTATGTTGGCACATCTTGCGCCAATCTGGCACATCTTGCGCCGAAATCCCAAAATTCTCTGTTTTAGCTCCAAATTTCATCCTTTTTGCTACTTTTACTCCAAATAACTAAAATTGATATAAGTGAAATAAAAATATGAAAATGCCCTTTTTTAAAGTGCAATATCACCACAAATAAGCATAAAATATATACTTAAAACTACATATTATTTTAGTGTATCAAAATCCTCCAAACTCAAATGTCACTTGTTCTGAAGTGACACTTTTACTTCATAAAAACGTATGACTTAGGATAGAAATTAACTTATAACATCTATACTTTAGTCAATAAATAAAATAGTAAAATTTAAGAAAAACCTTTAATAACTTAGATTCAAACTCTAAATCTAAGAGCATTTATTAATCCAATTTAAAATTTTTGAATTTCAATTCATTTCAAGAAGAGTTGCAATTTGTCGTATCAATGATACTTAAACTATTCATATGAAAAAGAACTTCATGAAAACTTTACTAATAATGCTACTAATACTCCAATATAAGTTTAGAAAATCTAATAAAGTATTTTCCTTAAGTTGATTCAAAGTGAAGCCAATTTTTTATTAGGCATCTCCTCAAGCTTCTCCTCACTAATTTTTCTTTTCTTTTCTTCTAATTTTTTTTACTTTTACTTTTAGGATATTTTTAATCCTTTCTTTTTTTTTCTTTTTCAAGTGAGGATTACTGCATCTAGATAACCTTTAATAGTTTTGAACTTCACTATCCTCTTCTTAAAGTCAAAACCCTTACCATTCTTCACTTTATGAATTCATATTAGTTTATAATTTTCATAAAGTCTCATTCTTTTCTTCTTACATGAAACTCTACAGTTCTTAACACTTCAAAAATACAATTTCCTTTACATTAAATAGAAAACCATAGCTTATCCTATCATACCAAATATTTTTAACTTTAGAATTGACCTTTATTATTAAAAACTTCTTAGCTAAATTTACCAGAATATTCCTAAACATACGTATAGTCATTTAAAGTTAAATCTTGATATCCTAGGTCATGTTAAGTTAAATTTAAAAATATTGTTAATTGAGGACAAATAAAATTTAGTTTACTTCTTTGTAATAGAAATTTTCTTCCCCCTAAACTTAAGTTTTTAAGTAATTTAAAAATGTTTTAGTACAAAATTGAGTTAGTGAAAGAAAACAGTAAATGCATGAAAATAAAAACTAAACCGTAGAGGATTTCTGACTATGAAACTGGGCTCTAGTATACTGTAGGTACTAACTTTAAAAATACATACAGGCTTTAAAGCATTAAATGAAACATTATATATTCTAAAGAATTTACTGAGAATTAAAATCAGAAAAAGAATGAAAATATTAAAAATGTAGAAAAAGTAAAAATCTATAGTTACTATTACAATTTTAAGTTTACAACACATAATGAAAGTTTTATGACATGAGTTTCAAATATTAACTAAATAACATCCAATCAACATAATAGACAAACAAACAACTAAAAAAATAAACTAAACTCCTAAAAATATAAATCTTCATTGCCTTCCTCATCATCATCATCATCATCTTCTTCTTCTTCATCATTATGAATAGGAGCATAAGGAGTAAAGCTAAGGCAAGTAGGAAATCCCATATTGGATTATCCCCTAAGATATCTAACCATAGCTTCCTCAAAAGCTATATCATGTTGAACTCTCCTCTGCTTATACTCATCGTTATAAGCATTTCTTGCTCAATTTCTCCAATCTGATTTTGAATATTAACTATATCCATTTGTTGAATCAGGAGCTGCTCAATAATATTCTCAAGTGATGTAGAGCGAGAAGTAGATCCCCCTGTAGCTGATGAAGAGGGTCTATCACTACCTCCACTCCTGACCTTAACAAATGATTCAACTCTTTGAATTGTATGCTTCCTAATAGAATTTTGTGGTTGTAATCATTCCTCATTTCCATGGGACTCTACTCCTGATTGCTCACATAGAGTGAAAATTAAAGCAGGGTAACCCAGACCACTAGCTATAGAGCTCTTAGGTATGCTCCAAGCATGATGAACTATTAGAGCACAAACATCTATTGCTTTCATGTTCTGAATGAAATATTTTAATACAGCTCTATCCTTTGTTACATTGGCCAGATTATTTGTGGGCAGTAATTTAGTAGAGATGAAGTGGTGTCATACCTTTGATTGAATAGTCAAAATGGGAGCGGAGAAGTTAACTTTCTTATTATTTTTAATTCTCCATTTTCCTTTTCCATCGGTCAGACAGGCAATCACTTCATCCGGTGATAAATCAATCATCACGAATGCAACATATTCATCATGAAATACATTCCTTAGCCCATAAAAAGCATTGATCCTTTCTCCAAAAAATTCAACTTGTTTACCTCTTACAAGGATGTGATCGTCAATAATGAACCTCAAGTTGGCATAAAACTCCCAAATCATTGGTACAATCACTACTGCAGAGAAGTAGCAAAACCTTTCCTAATTTCTGGCAATGATCAATCTCTCGATCTCGCCACCTGGGTTAGCAAATGCCAGTTCTTGAATCAATTTTCTTGATTTTATGTGAGTGTTATAACTTTTTTGGGAATTGAAATTGACAAATCTTTATGTATCAAAATCATTTGACGACCTTCCTCTCTTTACTCGTGGAACCATTGGAAGTTCTATGAAAATCTAAATGAATTCCAAATAAAAGACAAAATAAAAAATCTAACTCCGCAAGTAAGATTATTTGGTAAGAAACTTTTCACCATGAGTTTTCTTCAAACTTTTTCATCAAAAATCTTAAATTTTAAATTTTTCCTAATGTAGGAAAAAATCGATGGTGAAATTAAAAGATATCTAAGTTAAAGTGAAGCTCTTATAAAGAGAAGATGAAATTAAAAATTTTTGGCCTACAAAAGTTTCTCTATCGCGCTCAATGTGAAGCTCTAGGTCAATGATTAGAGGTAGGAGAAGACCCAAGCAGTAAAAATGGAGTTTTACTATGCAATTTTGCAATTTCTTAGGCAATTTGGCATTTTCAGGAATTTGGCGCATCTTGCGCCAAATATGGTGCATCATACGCTAACTCTCTATAAATTGGTGCATCTTGCGCTAATGCCTTAATTTTTCAAGGCTTCATTTTCTGTGGAAATCTGCATTGCCACCGCTTTACATCTAACTCTAATTAACTCAAAAAAACTTTTATAATTATAATTAAACATTACTCTAACACTAAAACTTCATAAACAACACAAAACTCACTTTTATTTTAAAAATCCGCGCAATTACAAACTAACACATTTCAATCCAACAAACATCTAATTCAGTGCCCAAAGAAAATCAAAACATCCTAACACTGAAATCTAAACATCAAAATATCAAACTCAAACATAAATAGAGTTCAACAATAAAAGTAAATGCAATCCAACATAAAAAAATAACTAAAGCAAGCAGTACTAGACAAAATGTTTCGTGCATAGATTAAGTTCAAACATCTTCTTCACTCTCGTTCTTCTAGATATCTCCCATAGATTGGTAGTGCACATACAAGTTGTAGAAGGGTGATACACAAAAAAATATATGCATATTTAGACTTATATTTTATACTCATTTTTTGTGATATTACGCTTTAAAGAAGGGTACCTTTCATGTTTTATTGTAGGTTATTGACTTTTAGGACTTGAAGCAAAAAGGAAGCAAAAAGAATGGAATTTGGAGTCAAAATGATATTCATGAAGAAATACTCAGTGTCGACGGCGCCAGGATGGACACCGACGGTGCGGAACTATAGAACAGAGGCTAAACTATCCTCAGCACCGACGACACCAGGAGCAGCGTCGACGGCGCCATTTAACAGAGAGCACAAAATTAATTCACGGGCCACTAGCGCCGACAATGTCAGAAAGGGCGTCAACGACGCATACCTGTTTCTAGAAGATTTGACATGTTTAGACACTTTTTGAAGGGTTTTTGGATGCACCAATTGGAAAAACAACATTAGGCTCTATTTAGAGTAGAAATTGATTAGAAAAGAGCCCCTTTGACCTCTTTCCACTCTCTTCCACCCTATTCAACATTCCCCACAGCCACTTAGAGTCTATTAGTCATTTATTTTTTTAGAGTTCTGAGTTTTCATGGTGAGTTTAAGTGTGAATTCTTCTCTAAGAGTGTTAGAGAGGGAGAGAAGTGAGAGATTTCTTCTTCCTACATCTTCTAAGAGAGGCTACAAGAGATTTGCTTTGAGAAAGAATTTCAAATAAGTGTTGTTTGTTTATTATTGTTGTATGAACTTTCTTTTATATATAAAATTTGTGTTTTGTTGTATCCTTCTCATGTAGCCTGAGTAGTTTCCTTTATCTTTCTCCCTACTCTGAGATATGGTGAAATGAAGGGATAATTTGGATGTGCTAATTTTAAAATATAAAATAAATTATGATAGTTTTTTCTACTACGTTCTTAATTTACTTTTTGATCTGACCAATTGAATTGTTAAAATATGTTGTGAAACATATAATCCGGAAAATGGAGTATGAGCTCAATAACAAGAGTGAGAATCACATTTAATTCCATAAAGAAGTATTTGGTTCATGGAATTAAGTGCAAATAAATAGGAAAATATACTTTGTTGGGTGTAGAATTAGTGATTTTAAGGTAACAGACTAAAATCCCCAATTTGGTCTTAGTGTTTAAGAACTAAAACAAACATTAGCCTTTAGAGGGAAAGGAAGTGCGAGCTCTGAAGTGAGAGTCAGTATCCTCCTAGCCTAACCACAGATTTTTGGACTAAACCTGAGATTAGCCAATGATTTTTTATAATACTGAATCAGGGAAGAGAATTAAAATTGCTCCTATTTGGCACAATTCATATTTAAACCATTTATCTCATCTCATTTTACCAAAAACTCATTGTAGTGGGAAATATGCTTTTTCATATTTGAAAACTTCATCACATAAAACATAGTTTAGTAGTTACTATTTAAACTTTGCATTTTAGTTTTGCTAGTAGTTAATAATATAGTTATGATAGTATCTCAAACAATTCAAAATTATTAACAGTAATTTTGTTTTATTTCTGTGAATTTCCTAGTTAATTTATCATTTCAAATTTAAACGTTCTTCGTGGGATTGATATTTGGTCTTAAATAGAAAGTCTTATATTACTTGAAAACGATATGTATACTTGCGTAGAATCCCAACATAAATTGCTTAAATTTCTTATTCATAAAATAATGCATCAAGTTTTTGGCATCGTTATAAAGTAAAATGTTGACACTATTTTTGGTTGTGAAGTTGCCAGTTGGAAGTTGTCGGTCGCCGAAATCAAAATCTCGTCGCCTGCTTTTGAAAGGCATTTAATTTACACACACACACACACAGATATATATATATATATACATATACATATATATATATATATAT
>JXCR01015822.1:0-13385 GCA_002079205.1 Phalaenopsis hybrid cultivar
TTATATATATATATATATATATCTGTGTGTGTGTGTGTGTGTGTGTGTGTGTGTGTGTGTGTCTCTATATATATGCACATGTATGTATGTATATGTTTCTATATTGGATTAACTGCAACCATTGAACATCAACTAAAGCTTAAAATTATAAAAATTATTCAGTACTCGTTGATGGAGCCCAGCAAGCCATTCCTTATCAAGATTTATATGCTTTAAATAATGTTTAATATTTTCTTTATTTGTTTAGTGTAATTTTAGCTTCTTCTCTGAGGTCTCTGGAGCCCAGCAAGCCTGATGAATGTGAAAGTTAAGTAAATGATCATGTCTTGCTATCCCTTAAAATAGAATTTTTATCTTCTTTTAGATATTGTTAATGAATTAAATTAGCTCCTTTTGCCTTGGTGAGACTGAGATATCATTTTTCCTTTTATAGGTAAAATTTCCTCTACTCCATAAAATTCAAGGTTTCCTTAGAAATCATTCTCCGAATCTTTCATCTCATCTTCTTCTTCTTTGATGATGCTTTATTTTGTCAAGTTTAATTTATATTATTAGGGTTTCTTATGTGGTTATTTATTTTTCTTTAAATTATACATTTATCTGAATGGGTAGATTTTTCAAAGGCTTACCTTGTATTATGCCTTTGCCATGGTTGAATTTGGTCTCGAACAACTTGTTTTTGGTTTGTTCTGAGCAGGGTGGTTATTCTGTATGTTAGGCATTGCCTAACACAGAAATTTTGGACGAAGCAATGTCCTGACATCTATGGCAGTCCAACCAATATTGCGGACCTGTGGTATGCCATGCTTGCCACAATTTTTAATATGATGCTAGATGTGGATCTGCACAGGGATTGAATTATAACCTAGAGAATTGATTATTTTCAGTTATTATCATTTAACCGTATTATCTCTGGGCTTTGCGTGAGGTTGTTTCATCATTAGTTGGATGGTTGGTTAAGTTGAATCTTTCCTTTTACTAGTGTGGTTTCCAATTTCCATTAGATTTTTTAAAAAAAATTATTTAGATTTATTATAATATTTGTGAAATGATATATTTTCTCAGTAGCTTGTCTAGGAATGCTTGTATTTTGTTTAAATTTGTATGGTTTTGCTCTCATGATAGAAAGAATGACTAAATGCATATTTAATTTATACCTTGTATTAATGGTGTTAATTTTGGTCTCGTGTTGGCTTTGATGAGGAGTTTTTGGGCCTAGTAATTGCAATGCAAGGTAGGTGACTTGTAAGGAGATGAACATGTTGTCTCCACGGGAGCGTTTTTGTTGATATTATTTATAGGCTGACTATTAAAGTTAAATGAAATTAAATTGTTGTTGTTTTTTTTTACTTTATTTGCTGTTTCCACCTGATGCATATTGATAATTGTGAAGACTAGACAATGCATTCATTCCTTTGTATCATTAGCATGTGCATTGCTTCCTAATTTCAACTTTCTATTATTGATAGATCATATTTAGAGACAATCAACTATTATGTCTTTTTATAGATTCTTTCTTAACATAGATCATAGATCATAGATCCTGACATCATAGATCATATAACTTGTGCTTTTTTATCTTTGGCTTGGTGTGTTTGGCTGCATGAAGGATTTAAGATTAGTAGGATTTAGTAAATCTGGATTTATTAAATCCGTATTTAACATAAATTAAAAGTAAATTAAGGATCTTAAATATAAAATTTCATAAATTCATAGAAATTGTGCTTTGTTTTTATGTTTGACTGGATTTAGTAAGTCCGACGAACAAACCCTGTTAATATGGTGCTATCAAACACCCCCTTGAAGTAAAGAAGGGCCATCATATATGAGTTTACCAATGCTTTAGTAAGGTAAGCCCTTACAAGATTTAATAAAACTTTAATTGATGTAATTTTTTCATATATAGTCTGATGAGTCGATTCAAGTTTTATTTGCTGCGATGACTCTGAAGTTAACCTGATTTCAGAAACAAAAGTATTCTAGAAGTTACTCCTAGTAATATATAATTCTAGAATGATTGTGTGTGTAGATTTATTTCTTAATAATATAGCTTTGTAGATACATTCAAATATACATTATTCTTCTTATAACTCTTTCAGTCCACACTTGTGTTATTATTTTTATTTCTCTTTTGTGAAGAGCACTGGCATGTACTATAACTTGATGTATGATATAACTATTGTGATAGCTCTCTATTGTGTTACACAGTCTTAGTTGTTAACCATTATTATAATTGATGTAATACAACTAAGCCTCTCTGAGAATCTTGATTGAAGACTGTTTGAATCCTATTAGAGCAGTATTGGAACATCGCTTACACCTCCATTAAATCATTTTTTAATCTTGTTTGAATCATGTTCTAAACTTGTTCAAACCATTGTCAATTTTTATGCAAACTTTCTATACTTCTTAGATCGATGTTATATTCATACTAACCATGCTCAAACACATGTTAATCCACGTTCAACTCTTACTCAATTTACAATCTTATATAAATTAATGGTGATAACCATTGACTATTAAAAATATTCCATGATTAAAAAATAAGTGATAAGGGAGGAGAAATGCCGAAACCACAAAATCAATTTTTATTAATAGAAAAAGAGGGTTATAACACACACAAACTGGAAAAAATGTTAAACGAACACCTGGAAAGTGTATACCAAAGGCGGTGGAGGTTGGTTGAAGGTGGGGCAACAAGTCACGAAGGTGGGATTGCAACTGGGACGACTGGCTGTTAAAAAAAGAGGAGGGTAAAGAGCGGGACAGCAAGGGAATAGGGTTGGCAAGGTGCAACTGGGTGGTTAGATGTGGCTGAGAGGCTGGCGGCTAAGAAGTATGGAGGAAAAAAGAGCTGGACAGCAAGTTGCTACAGCAATGGGGTGGGTCAGCAGCGTTGAGGGAAGCTGTTGGGGATGGCCGGCGACTGTGGAAAGTAGAGGAGACGAAATAAGGAAAATAAAATGGGAAGATACAATCACCACCTCATAGTAGAATACAGTTGGAGCGTCACTACCTCCTCAGATACAACCCACAAAGAGAAAAAGGGCTTCCACATATGAAATTTGAAAACAAATACAGCAAAGGCCCCCTAAACTCAGAAAACAAGCATATAAATAAACATAGCTTTAGGACAAAAGAGATGAAAAACAACGAAAATGAAGGAAAATTGCCAGGCCTGCCTCTCCCCAAATCTCGCTCGATCCAAGCGCAAGTTGCGAAAGGAAAGGCCGCACGGGCAGCTTGATGTCGCTCAACCCTCTGGAGTCCTGGACTAGTCCCCTATGTCAGCTGGTTTAGTCGGCTGGCTTGCTTCCCACAATCGCACAGGAAACTCCAGTTCCCACACCCATGCAGGGAGAAAACCCCGTGTCAATAAGGGTATTTTGGTCCTTTAATTTGAAATGAATTTTTTGGGCTATCTTTTCAAGAAAGTAAACATTCAAAATATTTCTCCAATTTTAGTTCTTATGTGGCATATAAAATCAAATTTCCTAAACTCATGATTTTTAGGATATAAATATCAAGTATTGTGAAAAGCATTTTTGTAATGTCCTTGCATCCTTATGCTCACGAAACAAGTCCATTAACTTGATAAATATCAAATATTTCCTTTCCAACATGTTGATCCGGCTGGGAAAGTGGTGTTCGTTTAAAATATATATTTTTTTTTTTTCTTTTTCCAAATTTGGATTTGATTATCATAATTTTATAACTACAGAATTAGGATGGTTATATAAAAAACCTGTGTTTGGATTGCAGAAGCGAATCATACTAACTTGACAATCATTTTTTATATAAAAATAAAATATTATCTCATTGACAAAGTTTTTTCTTTTTTTTCTATCACTCTAAGTAAATAAATAAGTACATATATTGTTATAATAATAAGGATACTCTATAAATGGTAGCAGCCACTGGACCTGTAAATCAAACTTGTAATCTATTTGGAGTGGTTGCAATCTTTTAAAAAGGTGACTGCAAAATTGTGATGGAAAGTTAATAAATTCTTAGAAAATTATGGGGTGAATTATAAATATATATTTTTATCCAAAAAATCAGACAATTTTTTTTTTTTTTTATAGCCATCACAATGTAATAAATCATATTGAAAGAAGTAGTTTCTAACCACAGAATTTATAGAAAGCAGCAAAACAAAATTTCTCAAATAAAATTGTGATGATATTCTTAAACTTAAAGCAAGCAGAGAAATATACCAAACCAACCCCCGAGTCTTAAGAAAGTTCAAGTTTGGGTCCTAGATAATTAAAAGCTTAATTTCAAGGATAAGCTAACCTTGCTCAAGTATGTTGGGCATTACAGCCACACCTTGGGATTGAGCAATATTCTCCATTTATTTAGAAAATCATGAGAAATGCTAAAGTTATGATTGTAAATCTAAATAGCCACATGAACTGCAAAATTATAATGAGTAATGAGAATTTCCAAGGGCAAGAAATTGCAAGCATTTTAAAATTCCAAGTAGTTGTAGCATTTTATAAATAATTAATTACATATTCCATATAATGAATAAAAGAAATTTGTATAGCGAAAAGTAGCCTCATGGAGGTCCAATCAATCCAACTTGAGCAGGGAAAAAGATGGACGCTGGGTTATCGCAATTGAACAACAGGTTGAGTCGACCAACTGCATTAAGTAACCCTCCCGCTACGAGCTGCGACATCAACATAAAAGGGGTGATTAACCAGAAGGCGAATGAATCCTAACCTCAAGCGACCAAGACCCCGTGAGTGAAATAGAATGGGTGATTAGACAATGTGAGCAAACCTTAATAACATGCAACCAATAATAAGCAGAAGAAACTAAATCTCACAACCGTGCAACTCATAGCTGGAGTTGGGCGACTCAGGAAAAATTGAAGCGGACAGCTCTCGGCGTCATGTGGGGAGTATGAGTTTTGTTAGTCAAGGGAAACAATAACTCTATAGGGTCCCGCTAGGGAATCATTGCAGCACGAACTCCTTTCATTTTAAATACCCCCACTACAACACACACAAAAGGCAGACTAAACTCCAGTATATAGGAGATACAGTGCAACAAGAAGGGGATCCCCTTTTGACTTTTACTAAGGAATCTTAATAGAAATCCGTGATTTATTTTCCCATCAACTCTCTCTCTCTCTCTTCTTTAGTGCATACATTATATTCCTCAAGTGTGATTCTGAGACAAATCTGGGTTCAATACCTTGAAATGTGTGGTGAACATGGAATCATGCCATGAGAAGAGGAGCGACACAAGAGGAGAGTATTGGAGAGAATGCAGGTATAGAGTGTATCAAGGATTACGTGACCCAACAGAAACAACAAGTCAAAGATTAGCTGAGGGAAATGGCAAGGGAAACAAGAGGCCATATCATCGACTCACTCCCCAACTCGAAGTATGAGTGAAAAGACATACCACCCCGATAGTGCAAGATCTGTATTGAATGGGAGATGAAAAAATACATACGAGTGCTCACCAGCCAACCCCTGACAATGCTTTCTCCGGAGGGATCTTTGAGGCGGAAGCACCTAAGCGATTCAAAATCCTTATCCTGGAAACATATCGAGGGAAGACGGATCTGACCCACAGCATCTACTCTTTCGAGTCGACGGGCTGCCTGTTAAGGGTGAACGACACTCGGAAGTGTTGACTCTTTTTTATGACCCTGAAATAATTTGCGCTCTGATAGTTCAATAGTTTGTGGCTTGGGATAATCTTCTTGTTCGTGGAATTCAAGAGGATGTTCGTGCCATAGTATACCAACAATCGGAATCTATAGACAGACTCTCAAGCTTTGTTGCAAGTACGATGAGAGTAAGGGGAATCACTGCCTGCATTTATAACTAGATTCCAAAAGGAAATGTAGGAGGTATGAGATTTGAAGCCCACTGTCACGTACGCAGCCCTTGCCCAAAATTTGGAAGAAGATCATTTCTGATACACTTTAGGACTACCTTGACCCAAGATGTTAGTGGGGCTATTGGAGCTTGCCAACAATCATATTTTGGCAAAAGAATACAACTTACCCGCAATCTCGAGATCTAAACGATCACTCCCAAACCTACCAAAAAAGAGTTCCCACGATGACAAATGGAGGTTCACTCATCCACCGTGACCAGCTAAACTCCCCCGATACAATGACAAATTCCCCAACTAGGAGACCTAAGTCGTGAAGAACAATGTACACTGAGATCAATAATGAACATAGTACCAAAGAGAAATAATGGATTGATACCCGGAGAAGCCACTAACACAAACACACCATATCCCTCAACCAACCCCACTCAGAGTCTCAATGGTTGAGATCGTAGAAGTCATTTAGAAAAAAGATTATTACCATAAATCCGCATCCATGAAGGTCAGGGGATACAACCGAGACCCAAAAAGGTATTACACTTACCTCCTAAACCATGGGCACAACAGAGAGGAATGTCTACACCTCTGATCTTTAATCGAAGAACTGCTCGGGCTGGAGAGCTTATAGAGGTCCTTATGCCAGAGGCGGACAATTAACTACCTGGGAAAGCCCCGAAGATAGAAAGTAGAGTGGAGCCGTCCTAGGCCCATGCCATCCATATTATGGGAGTTTTTCTTTCCATCCTGGGAGGAGACAGAACCAAGACCTCTCAATTGTCAAGTCTAAAAAGATTCTGATCAAGCGAGTCCTGCTTAGCTGCTTGGTCCCCACGACAAGTTGCATAACCTCCCCATCACATTAACTGATGAAAAATTAAAGTCGAAAGGCAATCCTTATAATGATATGATTGGCATTATTGTACTCATAGGTGACTTCCATGTGGGAAGCATCCGTATTGANTGTGACCAGCTAAACTCCCCCGATACAATGACAAATTCCCCAACTAGGAGACCTAAGTCCTGAAGAACAATGTACACTGAGATCAATAATGAACATAGTACCAAAGAGAAATAGTGGATTGATACCCGGAGAAGCCACTAACACAAACACACCATATCCCTCAACCAACCCCACTCAGAGTATCAATGGTTGAGATCGTAGAAGTCATTTAGAAAAAAGATTATTACCAGAAACCCGCATCCATGAAGGTCAGGGGATACAACCGAGACCCAAAAAGGTATTACACTTACCTCCTAAACCATGGGCACAACAGAGAGGAATGTCTACACCTCTGATCTTTAATCGAAGAACTGCTCGGGCTGGAGAGCTTATAGAGGTCCTTATGCCAGAGGCGGACAATTAACTACCTGGGAAAGCCCCGAAGATAGAAAGTAAAGTGGAGCCGTCCTGGGCCCATGCCATCCATATTATGGGAGTCTTTCTTTCCATCCTGGGAGGAGACAGAACCAAGACCTCTCAATTGTCAAGTCTAAAAAGATTCTGATCAAGCGAGTCCTGCTTAGCTGCTTGGTCCCCACGACAAGTTGCACAACCTCCCCATCACGTTAACTGATGAAAAATTAAAGTCGAAAGACAATCCTTATAATGATATGATTGGCATTATTGTACTCATAGGTGACTTCCATGTGGGAAGCATCCGTATTGACACTGGTAGCTTGACTAACATCCTTACCAAATTAATATTTGACAAAATGGGCCTCGGAATACGATTTCTTTAGAGAAATGAAGGAGACTTTGAACTTTTTGGCACTACCCATCACCTAGGGCAAAGGCAACAACAGTTCACTACCATGACTAATTTCATATAAGTCTATTCACTCAACACATACAACGTGATCATCAACCAACCTCTATTAAATGCCTTTAAGGGGGTTGTCTCCACATACCATTGGGGTAGCATTTCCAGACGACGGAGAAGTTATCAATGTAGGGAGGGAACTTGTAACAATCACGCACTTAATTCTTATGAGTCGTTGGTAGTGTACAATGAACACCTTTGAATTTTGACACACAACAAGGAAGCAACATTGAGACCAATGAACTCATAGTGTAGTCCCAGTGGGACCCGACGATGATTGTAGGTATTTTCGATTAATTGTGGCTTTTGATGCACGTAACTGAGAAGGAATCATTCAAACCCTCCAAGAGTACCATGACATCTTTTGCTTATTTGAACAAGGAAATTCCCAAAGTCTTCGTTGATTTGGTATGTCGCCGCCTCAACGTTAATTCATCCATTTGACCCATTAAACAAAAAATGAGGTCGGATCTATAACCCTGGTCAAACGAATTGTAGAAGAGATTCAGAAGTTACTGGATGCAAGATACATCAAAGAGGTATAATACCTTGATTGGGTGGTGAAACTGGTGATGGTTAGCAAAGCAACTGTTAACTGGTGAATGTGTGTCCGCTTCACTAGTCTGAACTCAATATGACCGAAGGACAACTACCCCTACCATGAATTAACACGCTCGTAAATGCAGTTGTCAGACACCCCATTATAAGCTTCCTGGATGTTTTCTCAAGATAACACCAAATAAAAATGCACCTAGAGAATTCCGAAAAGGCAGCTTTCATAACAAGAGAGGGAGTTTATTACTACATTGTAATACATTTTGGGCTTAAGAATGTTGGGTTGACCTACCAGTGGATGATGATGAAAATTTTTTTGAATAGAAAGGAAAAAAAATGTTGAAGACTATTTTGATGATGTGCTAGTGAAAAGTAAGATTTTCCACATCACGTGATAGTGAAAGTCAAGCTCTCGCACTAGAACCATCATAGATCTTATACACAGATAGAGCATTGAATCAACAAGGCGTGGGCCTAGGTTTGCATTCACGAATCCATCCGGACACAAATCTACCACTACGTTGAGATAGAGTTTGAAGCAACTAACAATCAAGCCGAGTATGAGGCCTTCATCATTGGTTTGTGTCTTGCTTATGGGATTGGAGTGTGACGCCTCACTCTGAGATCCAACTCATAGCTAATAGTCATCCAGATGAACGAATAGTCATGGCAAGAGAAGAGACAATGATGAGTCAGATGTAAGAAAATTTGAGTATTTTGGAATTGAACATGTAGCTCAAGAAGACCACCAGATCGCAGACATGTTATCAAAGTGTAGTAATCTCACTGAAACACCATCGCAAAGGAACAACAACAGCCCACAGTAGAAGAAGCAGAAGTCATGGAAATAACGTTCAAAGGCATAGAAAGAGCAATCAATTAGGTGTACCCATACAGACTTCCTCAAAATCAGGGAACTCCCCTTAAAAATAAAAAATTGTAAGCGCTTCAGGATCAAGGTGAGAAATTATCTCCTCTTAAATGAAGACTTATTCTGGCGATTAGCGGCCTCCTTATACCAATGGTGCATACGAGAAGATGAGAAAACCAATGCCCTACTAGAAATGCAATCGGGTGAGTGTGGAAGCCACTCTTACTGGCAAAGGCTTGCAAACTGAATACAATGTCAAAGGCACATCTATCAACCCCTCAAAAAGGGCATTAAAAACTTCTAGAGGAAATGCAAAGGATGCCCGAAGTCTGCTCCCATGAAAGTCAGGATGTCCCACAAGTAACAGTCGATTATGGCCCCTGGCCCTTGACAATCCAAGGACTCGCCCAATTGGGGCTTCTTTTTCCATCTCAAGATCAATGAAAGTTCATAATAGTACTGATTGAATATACTTTACCTCCTAAGGAAGAAAGTTGAGCAAACGAAAGAAGATTGTCTGACATTCTCCTGTTTGTTATGTGGGCACTCAAAACTACCCCTCCAACTGCGACCAGGTAGACCCCTATCTTGCTCTCAGAAGGAATTGAAGCAGTGCTTCAGGTAGCATATAACATGCATGGCCAAGGAGTAGTATTCACCTCGACTTTCAAAAAGCATAACCTAGACGAGTGGCAAATCAAGAATGATGAAGGGGTGGAACTTTAACTGTACCTGTTGAAAAAAAAACACCTTGTTAGCCTTCAAGCAGGTAGAAGTCAAGGGAAGGATGGCTCAATACTACGTCTTAAGTGTTAAAGAGAAATCATTTCGGTGACCTAGTGCTGAAGAAAGTTGATCTCGCAGTCTGCGGCCAGGTGACCGGGAAGCTCGATCAGACATGGACAAACCTTTCATCGTCAGTAAGTGCATAGCTCAAGAAGCGTACAAGCTACAAAACACGTCTGACTAGGAAGTACCTCACTTGGAGCAAAGACGATTGGTAAAATCATTTGTATTATTGCTTTTCTTTTGAAAGCTGTTAATTCTACACAGAAAGACATTAATCACAACTAGAATCTGAAAAACCTCTTTTTTCTGCTGCAAGACAAAAATGATGATCGTTCGCCAATAATTACAGCTATTCTTAGTACGAGCTAATACTCATTTCAAGTACCAAAAATAACTCGCTAGTCTTGGCCAAATCTGAAAGATCTCCCAGAAGGTCCCCAATACAGGCTGACATGCACCATAAATATAATAAAAAAGGGAGGACTAGGGGTCCATCCTAGCACAATACCTGATCAGCACACTCGGGCTCGAGGAAATTAGCAAAAGAATTCAATTGCTCAAAGAAGCCGAAATCCCTTGATAACAAGGATATAAGAGTACAAAGAGTTTAAAAAACGACAATATAATTCATCATTTGCTCGACATTTCTTCATTTAACAATGCATGAACGACATAAAGTCCCTCTACTCTAGCCCGGATCATAGGTCAAACTTTGGCGGTTGAATTATCCCATCACTCGCGACAAGATTCATGGTGATTGATACCAAAACCACCTCAGTAGCAAGCCTAGATGGCTTCCTCCGTAAAGACAACAATAAGATCCACTTAATATGTCTAGCAAAATGCGTGACCCATCTAAGACAAAGACTTAACAGAGAGTATATGGATAGCATAAAACTCGAACCAGGCGTCCAACACGATTAATAGGTTGTGCAATCCAAAGAGAAAATTAAGTAACACGTGAGGGCATCCAACTTCTACAAAATGAAATAATCGATATGATAATAAATATGCCCCAATTACATAATAAAGACAATAAAAACAACCATTTCATTCCAATACTAAAGAAAGTTTTTTTAGAGGGCAACTGATTACATATTACAGGAGGCCCCGACATTACCCTCTTGCTCAGATTCAGTGACAATAGTTGTAAATTGGTCCATGGAAGCCCCAACCGAGGAAACAATGGGATAGTTCACTAAGCGGTCCAGGCAGTATTTGAATCCTTCACGAAAGTTTAGCTTGCTGAGCGGCAATATACACAACATTGGACGACAGAGCTTGGAGAAAATCATAGGGTAACCTCATTGTCATCATCCGAGCAATCAGTCTCCTATTGTTTTCATCCAACCCATCACAGTAGCATTCTCATGTAGTCAGCTTTGTCTCCAACAAATCCAGCCCGATCATTTTCTCCACAACAGCCTCTTGTGCCAACACCATCTCCTCTTCCAAGAACATGATGCTCCTCTCTAGCATTGTTTAATTGGCTTTATCTTTCCTCCTCTCCTTTAGCAAGCAGCAGGAAATGGTGATCAATACATGGGAAGTTTGTCAATCGATAGTCTGCAAGCAACTGGCCTCGAATGCGAAGTGATTCACCTCCATCCCCTCGAACATGGCATTCATCTAAGGGGAGCAAACTACTTCCCCAAGATTAAAGGCGTATCAAGTAGTGTGGGGAAGGAGTTCCAATCTTAGTAGTGTGGGGAAGGAGTTCCAATCTTTCTTTAGATCTACCAAAGCATATCGATCATTCGTGCTCCACCGCACCATGATGCATCTCCTCATAGATGTCCACTAAATGGGAGGCTTACTACGAAAAGTCAGTTGTCGTTGTTTCAAAGTGGTTGTTCTCTCCACCATCTCTCTTCTTCGCTTGTGCTGAACTCCAAGGTGCTCCAGCTCATGGACAATGTGGATGACTTGCTCAGTTGAGTTGGCCACCTCATCCTGGGTTGTTGGTAGGACCAGTCGCCTCCACGGCAGTATTTTTCATCCTCATTATCCGAAAGCATATGAAAAAAAGACGACACCGGTCAACCCCTCTAGGACTGAACTCTCCACGGCAAGTGCAAGCACAAGAAGAGTAAGTGCCTCAAGAAGTTTTGAGCCTCCGATCTCCAGCTTTCCTCGCAGTCATATCAAAAAGTTACGCAAAATGTGCAGGGTAAAGAACTCTACTAATAAGAAACAAGTCAATNGAAGAGTAAGTGCCTCAAGAAGTTTTGAGCCTCCGATCTCCAGCTTCCCTCGCAGTCATATCAAAAAGTTACGCAAAATGTGCAGGGTAAAGAACTCTACTAATAAGAAACAAGTCAATAGTACGCATGTTTATAACGAAAGGCATCGAACTTTGTGCTCTGCCATCTTTTACTAAATGACAAACACATTAAAAAATAAAAATAGAAGTCTAAATAATGCTTATTCTCGTTTTTTTACTTACAGTTCGAAAAGACAGGACAATCGAGTAACTAAAAATATATAACAAAAAGTAGCCTCTTATAGGTCCTATCGAGCCAACTAGAGCAAGTAAAAAGNACATGTTTATAACGAAAGGCATCGAACTTTGTGCTCTGCCATC
This sequence comes from Phalaenopsis hybrid cultivar, assembly GCA_002079205.1. Lineage (NCBI taxonomy): Eukaryota > Viridiplantae > Streptophyta > Magnoliopsida > Asparagales > Orchidaceae > Phalaenopsis > Phalaenopsis hybrid cultivar. The sequence goes on from JXCR01015822.1 coordinate 12,479, forward strand.
TTTTACTAAACGACAAACACATTAAAAAATAAAAATAGAAGTCTAAATAATGTTTATTCTCTTTTTTTACTTACAGTTCGAAAAGACAGGACAATTGAGTAACTAAAAATATATAACAAAAAGTAGCCTCTTATAGGTCCTATCGAGCCAACTAGAGCAAGTAAAAAGATGGACACTACGTTATGGCTACGAAACAAAAGGTTCGGTCAACCAGTTGGATCAGGAGATCCTCTACAAGCTGTGAAAACAACATAGAAAGGGCGACTAGAAAGAAGGCGAACAATCCTTAACATCAAGCAGCCAAACCCACCAAGAGCGGGATAGAAGGGATTGATTGAGCACAAGGCAAGCAAATCTCAGTATCAAGCGGCCAAGCCCACCAATTAAGTATCAAGCGGCCAAGCCCACCAATTAAGAGTCTCGGATTCCCTGAGCAAGATCAACTGATAGGTTAAGGCATCCCAAAAAGTTAATCGATCAAACACAGACGTCCAATAACAAGCATATGAAATTAAGTCTCACAACCATGCAACTCAAAGCTAGAGCCAGACAACTCAGGCAAAATTAAAGGGGGCAACTCTCGATGTCCTGTGGGGAGTATGAGTTCCATGGCTTAGGAGAAGCAATAATTATATATGATCCCACTAGAAAATCCTTACGACAAAAATTTCTTTAATTTTGAATAGTGTAACGCTTCTCCACAAAAAAGAGATGATTTGACTCCTATAAATAGGAGATACTGGAAGATACGAAGGTGAATCTTTTTTTTAATTTTACTAAGAAATTTTAATAGAAATTCAGGACTTCTCTTTTTCTCATGAGCTCTCCCTCTCTCCTCTTCAATTTGTCCCTTCTATTCCAGGGTGTGATCCAAAGACAAATCTAAGCTCAACATAAATCAATAAAA
>JXCR01015845.1:2306-12657 GCA_002079205.1 Phalaenopsis hybrid cultivar
GTGCGCATCATCATACATTCTGCAAATTTAATCTTTGTTGATTGGAACAACAAAACTCAGGGATTATGGATGCAAGATTTTCCTTGCAAAAATGTTAAGAACTTGTCTGAGACCTCTTTGTTCGAGAGGGACTTAATTGATTATCTCAGCGCTCTTAAGGTACTCTTTCTGATTTCTCTTTTCTTTAACTTCAAAACTCCCATAATAGTGACCCATTTTGTTTCCCTTTTTTTCAGCTTTTGCGAGTTGCAATACTTTATTCTAAAATTTTTTATGCTCTGCCCGTTACATCCTATTTATTTGCACAAGGAAATTTCTATTAACAATTCCAATTGTTTAAGATGATAACTTTCATGGTGAATCACATATATAATGGCAGCATCTTCTGCAAACTTTCTTTGAGATATATTAGCTTCTTAAATATTTGGTTTATCTTTTAAAAATTGTCTAAACACTTGAAATTAAGTTTGCGATGTATCTTATAGTTGGTATTTTTTTTGAGATCATGCTTGCACTGTACAATTCCAGTTGTACATCTTAAATCTATTTAACGAGTTAGCTAGTCATCTGAAAGTGTTCTCCAACAATTCACCATCTCCCCATACCCAATTTTCAGGAAATAAAAAGAACATATATAAGGAAATGAAGCGTAATATCGATAAACAAAGTTACAAAGAGAAGCTTCGTTCATTTGAAAGTGAGAAAATTTATGAATGGGTAAGGCATGAAGAAGGAATAAGTAAGGGTTTGTTTTGATGTAGTATGTCTTCTGATTGATGATGTGATCTAGATGGATAGAAAAAAATTTTTATTTGAATTTTAAACTATATAGGAATTAGCAATTATTTATTTTATCTTTTATTTTCATGAATATTACCTTTTAGTTAGTTCATGGGAGTTTAACATTTTAGGTACTCTGGTATTTCTTATAATTGAGAGAGAGAATTTTGGGTGGGTTGGTTGGGGGTTTGGCCATAGGAGGAGTAGAAGGATGTAAGAAATTATTGTACTCAAGCCCCCAAGTGTAAAATTTTAGAAAGTAATAAAGCAAAGGTTAAAAAAAGCATGTTATTCACTATGATATCTAATTGATGTATGGTACATAATAAAGTAGTGAAAACCAATAGAAAATAGAAAGAATTAAATGTAAAGATACAAGGGAATGTAACCTTAGTTTGTTTATATTGTTTCTTTGAGACATTGGGTTGTCCTTAAAGAAAGAAAATCACAAAGCCAAAATAGGANCTTATATGCAAGCACTCTGCTGTGCTTGGTATTACATCTTAATTTTTAACTCTTCTAATCGCTAGGTACGGTTAATTGCATCAGTTCCTGGATATCATTCAGGCCCAAATCTCAAGAAATGGGGGCACATGAAAATGAGAGTAGTTCTTGAAGAGTGTGAGTTCAACAAAGAGTTCTATAAAGCTCCTCTTGCTTACCAGGTTAGTTGTTTGGCTTTGAAAATTTTGTCCTTCTTTGGATTTTACTAGCCTGTTTCATGGATAATCTTATGGAATGTGATTCTTAGTGTGAAAAAAACAGCTCTTTCTCTTATTCTTCTATTGCAAGCATATGTTGCATATTTATATACACTTCAATCTCTATAGTTTAAGAATATTTCTAAAAAGAGGAAGGATCCTGCAATTAGATCTCTAATTAGGTTATCTAATATAGAAAATATATTTATTAGATTTCCTATAATGAAGCTACTTAATATACAACCACTACATTTCATACTTTCCATTACACTTAGCAAACTAATCCATTTTCCTTTTCTAACAATATTTAGAGTTTTATGCATGCATTGTTGCTTTTAATTATCTCAGTTGTGGTTTTGCATTTTTCTTTAGAGTCTTTCATCATCCTAGGATTGAGTGATTGTCTCGTTTGCTTTATAGTTTGGGGCATTTACATAAAAACCACCCACTTCTTTGTATTTACTTATCTAACACCTAAATTTTTTTTTTTTTACATTCATACCACTCAAGTCATTCACATCACATAAAATATAGCACCAGTTTACTTTAAAAAAGTAAAATACAGCTTTTCAGACATAAGGTGTCTTGTATGTAAAAATTAAAGTTTAGGTGTTAGATATGTAAATACATACTAATTTAATGGTATGTATGTAAATTTTTAATCTTATAGTTTTTGCCATTAGTGTAGATTATTAAATGTAATTTGCATTGATATTTGTCTTCATCTTTGTCATCCTATTAACAGCATGTGGAAGCATTTTGTGCTTCGAATATACTGAGATGTGAGTATCTCTAAACGTTTGAGGTTTAATGAGAACTAGTTTGGAGGTTGGTAAGAATGTAAATAATGGCCTTTTTGGGATAAATCATTTGTAATATTAATCTTCTGAAATTCTGGTGGAGTTCTGTGTATATGTTTTTATTTGTTCGAGACAGTTTTTGTAGTTTGCTACTAGATAAAAGTCTCTTTTTCATGCGTGACTGTTGGTACGAAACCTGGAGGAAAAAAAAATTGTTCATCTTTCTTTCAGTTTTTTATTCTGTTATATAATCTCTCTCATAGCATTTATTTTTCAAGTTATATTTATATAATTATTCTACACTGAAGCCTATTCAGTAATTCATGTCGAAAAGCAAATTTTTTCATGGCAGTTTTCATCTTTAGGCTCTTTGGATGAAAGGTGGATGTCNTCATGAAATTTAAGTTTTCGTTTTCTTTTTTATGTTATTTGGCAGATGGTTTCTTCTAACATCAGCAAATTTAAGCAAAGCAGCATGGGGTGCACTTCAAAAGAATAACTCTCAACTTATGATTCGCTCCTATGAGGTTAGAATTTCTTCTCTTTATTTCGTTCTTTCTGAATGTTGATGGATCATTTTGTTTTGTGTTTGACCCCGAACTGCAAAAACAATACATGCTTTACAACTCATATTTTTTAAATTTTTAACTTAGATTCCATCTCTGATTTTAGAGTTGAAGTTATTTAAATATGATTAGAAGAGGATGATTTAGTGCCATTGGTTGAAGTTTCTTGGATTTATAGAAGAATGGGAATGTGCAGAAGGATATAATTTATGAAGCGCGGATGCTTCAAAATATGTTTTGTTAGGAAAGGGCACAAGATTAACGAACTAGGCACACACTAAAAATAATGTTTTTTTTTAATTTTTTTCAAAATCAATTTTGGGCATGGCTAGTATGAGTGTCAACATAGATGATTTTTTTGTTGAGACTGAATGATTGATTGGCGTCTATGTCAATTACATTTGCAATGCATCAATGTTCTTATATGTTAAGTGATTATTTAAAAAATTATTTGCTCTTTCTTTATAAATAATACATCATTGATGGTGAAAAAAATCATCTTTAATGCTCTTGTAATCCCAAGGTGCTGTTGTAAATTGAATACACTTGGTGAAATATTGAAATATAGTTGTAACTGAACCAATGCTAATATCTCATTTGTTAATCCTTAAGCTTTTTTATGTAATACATATAATATTATACTTGATTTTTATTTATTAAAAATATTGATAAAATATATTTTAAGTGGACACTTNATGGAATGTGATTCTTAGTGTGAAAAAAAACAGCTCTTTCTCTTATTCTTCTATTGCAAGCATATGTTGTATATTTATATACACTTTAATCTCTATAGTTTAAGAATATTTCTAAAAGAGGAAAGATCCTGCAATTAGATCTCCTCTAATTAGGTTATCTAATATAGAAAATATATTTATTAGATTTCCTATAATGAAGCTACTTAATATACTGCCGTTACATTTCATACTTTCCATTACACTTAGCAAACTAATCCATTTTCCTTTTCTAACAATATTTAGAGTTTTATGCACGCATTGTTGCTTTTAATTATCTCAGTTGTGGCTTTGCATTTTTCTTTGAGTCTTTCATCATCCTAGGATTGAGTGATTGTCTCTTTTGCTTTATAGTTTGGGGCATTTACATAAAAATCACCCACTTCTTTGTATTTACTTATCTAACACCTAAATTTTTTCCTTACATTTATACCTCTCAAGTCATTCACATCACATAAAATATAGCACCAGTTGAACTTTAAAAAAATAAAATACAGCTTTTCAGACATAAGGTGTCTTGTATGTAAAAATTAAAGTTTAGGTGTTAGATATGTAAATACATACTAATTTAATGGTATGTATGTAAATCTTTAATCTTATAGTTTTTGCCATTAGTGTAGATTATTAAATGAAATATGCATTGCTATTTGTCTTCATCTTTGTCATCCTATTAACAGCATGTGGAAGCATTTTGTGCTTCGAATAGACTGAGATGTGAGCACCTCCAAAAGTTTGAGGTTTGATGAGAATTAGTTTGGAAGTTGGTAAGAATGTAAATAATGGCCTTTTTGGCATTAATCATTTGTAATATTAATCTCCTGAAACTCTGGTGGAGTTCTGTGAATATGTTTTTATTTGTTGGAGACAGTTTTTGTAGTTTGCTACTAGATAAAAGTCTCTTTTTCATGCGTGACTGTTGGTACGAAACCTGGANCCTCTAAACGTTGAGGTTTAATGAGAATTAGTTTGGAATTTGGTAAGAATGTAAATAATGGCTTTTTTGGGATAAATCATTTGTAATATTAATCTTCTGAAACTCTGGTGGAGTTCTGTAAATATGTTTTTGTTTGTTCGAGACAGTTTTTGTAGTTTGCTACTAGATAAAAGTCTCTTTTTCATGCGTGACTGTTGGTACGAAACCTGGAGGAAAAAAAAATTGTTCATCTTTCTTTCAGTTTTTTATTCTGTTATAGAATCTCTCTCATAGCATTTATTTTTCAAGTAATATTTATATAATTGTTCTACACTGAAGCCTATTCAGTAACTCATGTCGAAAAGCAAATTTTTTCATGGCAGTTTTCATCTTTAGGCTCATTGGATGAAAGGTGGATGTCAGAGTTTGGCGCGTCCATGTCGTCAGGAGTTTCACATGATAAATCACCGTTAGGCCTAGGGAAGCCTGTAATCATTTGGCCAACGGTGGAAGATGTTAGATGCTCTCTGGAGGTGTGTTATTGCTAACTTTCTTCCGTGCCGATTTAAGTATGATGATAATGCCTGAAGCTCTAATATCTCTTAATTTTAATAAACTTGAAATTGCAATCAATTNATCTTTAGGCTCTTTGGATGAAAGGTGGATGTCAGAGTTTGGCGCGTCCATGTCGTCAGGAATTTCACATGATAAATCACCGTTAGGCCTAGGGAAGCCTGTAATCATTTGGCCAACTGTGGAAGATGTTCGATGCTCTCTGGAGGTGTGTTATTGCTAACTTTCTTCCGTGCCCATTTAAGTATGATGATAATGCCTGAAGCTCTAATATCTCTTAATTTTAATAAACTTGAAATTGCAATCAATTAATTTTGACTCTTGAATGGGTATCTCTAAACTAAATTGTTTCTATTTTAAAATTAACCACATTTATTAATGATTGAGAAAAGTGCCAAAATAGTCCCTTGACTATTTGCTAGGGGGCATTTAAGTCCCAAACTTTGAAAAAAATGCCAAAATGATGCTCCAACTCTTTTAATAGGTGTTGAAATAGTTNAGAGGTGTGTTATTGCTAACTTTCTTCCGTGCCCATTTATGTATGATGATAATGCCTGAAGCTCTAATATCTCTTAATTTTAATAGACTTGGAATTGCAATCAATTAATTTTGACTCATGAATGGGTATCTCTAAACTAAATTGTTTCTATTTTAAAATTAACCACATTTATTAATGACTGAGAAAAGTGCCAAAATAGTCCCTTGACTATTTGCTAGGGGACATTTAAGTCCCAAACTTTGAAAAAAATGCCAAAATGATGCTCCAACTCTTTTAATAGGTGTTGAAATAGTTTTTTAGCTAGAAATAACGGAAATTGATATTTAGGGTGTTAAAAATAGGGTTATTATTGATTTTTTTTCATTAAATATNAGCCAAAATAGTCCCTTGACTATTTTCTAGGGGGCATTTAAGTCCCAAACTTTGAAAAAAAATGCCAAAATGATGCTCCAACTCTTTTATTAGGTGTTGAAATAACGGAAATTGATATTTAGGGTGTTAAAAATAGGTTTATTATTGATTTTTTTTCATTAAATATAATTCATTACAAATTTTTTTTTAATTCCATTGTGATGAAATTTATGAACTTTTATTTTTTGTGATAAGTTATTAAAATTTTAAATTTTAATATTGATTTTATTAATTTTTTCTAAAAGCTAAAGTATATTTTTTTAGTTGTTACAAGATATGTATCATTGACGATTACTTGATTTTATAAATTTTAATTGACGATTTTTTTTTAGAAAACAAAGCTGTTTTGTTGGTCATTATTCTATACTTATTATACAAATTCACATGCAAGATAGCATTATACATGCATGCAGATATGTGCTTACACACACACACCCACACACAAATATATATATATATATATATATATATNCATTAAATATAGTTCATTACAAACTTTTTTTTTTAATTCCATTGTGATGAAATTTATGAACTTTTATTTTTGTGATAAGTTATTAAAATTTTAAAATTTATATTGATTTTATTAATTTTTTCTTAAAGCTAATATATATTTTTTTAGTTGTTACAAGATATGTATCATTGACGATTACTTGATTTTATAAATTTTAATTGACGATTNTTCATTAAATATAATTCATTACAAACTTTTTTTTTTTAATTCCATTGTGATGAAATTTATGAACTTTTATTTTTTGTGACAAGTTATTAAAATTTTAAATTTTTATAATGATTTTATTAATTTTATCTTAAAGCTAATGTATATTTTTTTAGATCATTGACGATTACTTGATTTTATAAATTTTAATTGACGATTTTTTTTTTTAAGAAAACAAAGCTGTTTTGTTGGTCATTATTCTATACTTATTATAGAAATTCACATGCAAGATAGCATTATACATACATGCAGATATGGCTTACACACACACACAAATCTATATATATATATATATACATATATATTCTTTTTTAAGGCTAAAATTTATTTTTTACTTATGATGTAGGGTTATGCAGCTGGTAGTGCCATTCCAAGCCCACAAAAGAATGTTGAGAAAGAGTTTTTGAAGAAGTATTGGTCAAAATGGAAGGCAGATCACTCGGGTCGATGGTATGTTATGTTATTTTGCCAAATTCGAACTTATCGATTTGGGAAATGACCATTTTTAGCCTTCGTAATATTTGGATAGTTAGTGCTTTGAGACATATCTCTGTCTAACATCAACTGAAAGTCAATAAAATCAGGTATGGTAGCTTTAATAATTAAAAATATGGATGTTTTTANGAACTTATCAATTTGGGAAATGACCATTTTTAGCCTTCGTAATATTTGAATAGTTAGTGCTTTGAGACATATCTATGTCTTAACATCAACTGCAAGTCAATAAAATCAGGTATGGTAAATTTAATAATTAAAAATATATTTTTTTTATTAGCATTTGTATTTTCTTTATCTGCTATCACTGCTTTGCAATACAATCAGTACTTAGTAGTCAAGNAAACTTATCGATTTGGGAAATGACCATTTTTAGCTTTTGTAATATTTGAATAGTTAGTGCTTTGAGACATATCTATGTCTAACATCAACTGAAAGTCAATAAAATCAGGTATGGTAGCTTTAATAATTAAAAATATGGATGTTTTTATTAGCATTTGTATTTTCTTTATCTGCTATCACTGCTTTGCAATACAATCAGTACTTAGTAGTCAAGTAAATCATGGCTTAGGAATTATCAAAACTTTCAAATCATAAAAAAAAAAAAGAGAAAATCCCTAGAATCAATCCGCACACGAGTACTTTTGATGGAAATCTTCATGTCTCATATTGTAGAAGTATCACATCATATAATTTATATGAAGTTTGTTTATTTTCTTTTTAATAGTTTTTTTTTATTAGCTCATTTAACTATTATTTGTGGGTTGGAGAGCTTGCTAATGTTGGTCAAGAAGGATTATAATGGCTGAGAATGTTTTTCCCTGGCTTTAGGATAGTATATTTGGTTGGCATGATTTTAATTTTGATTATNTTTGGAGAGCTTGCTAATGTTGGTCAAGAAGGATTATAATGGCTGAGAATGTTTCTTCCTGGCTTTAGGATAGTATATTTGGTTGGCATGATTTTAATTTTGATTATATTTGGGTTGATACTTGTTAGGGGAGGCTATGGATGATGGTTGCGTTTTGTAAAAATTAATTTGTTTTCTTGCTTATNTTTTGATTATATTTAGGTTGATACTTATTAGGGGAGGCTATGGATGATGGTTGCGTTTTGTAAAAAATAATTTGTTTTCTTGCTTATTTTATCTGTTCCCAAATTTCTATTAAAGTTCTTGGCTTTTCACTATTATTTCATTATCAATAGGTCTGATGGCTCGCATTAAAGGAAAGTTATTGGCCTAAACGATAATTAGTAATTTATGAATTCTCACTTTTTCTTTGCATNTTTATCTGTTCCCAAATTTCTATTAAAGTTCTTGGCTTTTTACTATCATTTCATTATCAATAGGTCTGATGGCTCGCATTAAAGGAAAGCTATTGGCCTAAACAATAATTAGTAATTTATGAGTTCTCACTTTTTCTTTGCATGGAATTCCTAGCTCTGTGTTGTCTTGCATTTTATCAGGCTAATTCTTCTATACATTGTTTAGGCAGTTATTTGTTATTTTCATAAAATTTTCGTTGTTGGTTTTGGTAACTACAATAGATTTGTCACATATTGATATTGAGCGTCCCTTCTGCTCGATCATTTTGTTTCTTTAAAGGAACATTAGTCCTAGAAATGGACAAATGAGTTTATATGGTGTTGAATTGGTTGCAGCGAAGAAGTGAGTANTGTCACATATTGATATTGAGCGTCTATTCTTTCGTTTCTTTAGAGGAACATTAGTCCTAGAAATGGACAAATGAGTTTATATGGTGTTGAATTGGTTGCAGCGAAGAAGTGAGTACTTATGAGTAGATAGTTGGCCGATATGAACTTTCATGGTGCTTGCAAATATTTGTAGATTCGACTCATGTCACTAGAGCTGCTACTATTACTAAAGTTACACTTATGTCACTAGAGCTACTACTACTAAAGTTATATTCCATGTATTCAGTTTTAGTTCTACTCAAATGAAGGCTTTTAGACTCCAACGCAAACCTCCATAATTCAAGTTTTTCCTGAGCTTTTTCTCTCATCTTATCCATGAGAAGGATATTATCAACCAAAAAGCAAACACCAAGGTACATCCTCCTGTAAATGTCCAGTAAGATTATCCATAACTAAAGCAAAAAGATATGGGCTTAAAACAAATCCCTGATGTAATCCAACAGAAATAGGAAAATANACACTTATGTCACTAGAGCTACTACTACTAAAATTACATTCCATGTATTCAGTTTTGCACTTCTGTCACTAGAGCTATTACTACTAAAATTACATTCCATGTATTCAGTTTTAGTTCTACTTCAAACGAAGGCCTTTAGACTCCTAATGTAGACCTCCATAATTCAAGTTTTTTCTGGGCTTTTTCTCTCGTGCCTTTAGACTCCAATGTAGACCTCCATAATTCAAGTTTTTCCTGGGCTTTTTCTCTCGTCTTACCTTTAGACTTCAATGTAGACCTTCATAATTCAAGTTTTTCCTGGACTTTTTCTCTCGTTTTATCCACGAGAAGGATGTCATCAGCACTAATGTAGACCTCCATAATTCAAGTTTTTTCTGGGCTTTTTCTCTCGTGCCTTTAGACTCCAATGTAGACCTCCATAATTCAAGTTTTTCCTGGGCTTTTTCTCTCGTCTTACCTTTAGACTTCAATGTAGACCTTCATAATTCAAGTTTTTCCTGGACTTTTTCTCTCGTTTTATCCACGAGAAGGATGTCATCAGCAGCACTATAGCTATTACTACTAAAATTACATTCCATGTATTCAGTTTTAGTTCTACTTAAATGAAGGCCTTTAGACTCCTCCAACGCGGACCTCCATAATTCAAGTTTTTCCTGAGCTTTTTCTCTCATCTTATCCATGAGAAGAATATTATCAACCAAAAAGCAAACACCAAGGTACATCCTCCTGTAAATGTCCAGTAAGATCATCCATAACTAAAGCAAAAAGATGAATAAGATCCCTGATGTAATCCAACAAAAATAGGAAAATATTTGGTCAATCCTCCTTCAGTTCAAACACAAGTAACAGCTCTAGTACCAGCTCTAATTATTATTTAGAAAAAAAGTGGTTGGACATTAGGTCGATTGGATTGAGTTTATGTCAGACAAAATCTTGGTTAACTTTTTGGAGAACGCTATCCAAACTCAGTCTAGCCTACAAACTGGGTCAGATA
>JXCR01015872.1:5153-21839 GCA_002079205.1 Phalaenopsis hybrid cultivar
GACGCCGTCGGTGCTGCACAAATTTTCAACTTCTTCATTTTGACTCCAAATTTCATTCTTTTGCTTCCTTTTTACTCCAAGTCCTAAAAATCAATAATCTGTAAGAAAACATGAAAAATACATTTCATTAAAGTGCATATCACCAAAAATGAGTATAAAATATGGGTCTAAAAATGCATATATTTTTTGTGTATCAGGAACCTACGGTTGCTGACAAGACTTAACACGATCTAAATGAAAGTATGGAACTGATTAAGTTGAGTTTAGTAAATTTTTTTAGACTAAGTGAATCCGAAAGAAAATAATGGTGCCAGAACAAGAGAACCGTGGGATCCTAACCGGTGTCGCTCTAATCAACTTTAATATCCCCCATAAAATTTAAATAACCATAACCACAGTAAACACTTGATTTAACATCATAACTTGACACATTAGAAAACTTAAACTCACCACAACGAGGAGCTTGGAGCTAGCATGGTGGGCACCACGACCATCTTCAACAGATAAACCTGTCTACATCAGCTAAATCAATCCTTAGATGTAAACAACAATCCATAGGACTTCGAGGTTGTTTGCTTATGCAACATAAATCCTCAACTTATATTTAGGCTTTTGTATGGTTCTACTATATAATATAAACCCTAACTCGCTTTAGGATTCCGAGATTGTCGTTCCTTACGACCTAAATCCTCATATCTTCCAAGCTATTTGTGTGATCATTTTACACGAATGTAAGCCTTAATTAATAAAATTGGCAGGATGAAACATTCAATAATTCTAATTTCCAAAACTAAAGCCAAACAGTAGGATAATTTTAGAAAGTCACTGAGGTTCTGCTCCGGATCTATGACATCCCCCAGCCTCTCTCCCCTTGGATTCTAAAATAAAATGTTCCAAATTTAAGTCTTTCCCCTTCGCAGCTCTTTGTTCGACCTCCTTGAAAATTTGTATTCCTTTGAACTCCTTGAAGACAATATCCNGGAAAGTCACTGAGGTTCTGCTCCGGATCTATGACATCCCCCAGCCTCTCCCCCCTTGGATTCTAAAATAAAATGTTCCAAATTTAAGTCATTCCCCTTCGCAGCTCTTTGTTCGACCTCCTTGAAAATTTGTATTCCTTTGAACTCCTTGAAGACAATATCCCCTGATTTTTATCGAGAGTTTTCTTAGGTGACTTTGGTTATCTAAGATTTAATTAACTATAGGGGCTTGCCCTTATAGGAAGCATTTTCAGACCCAGCTTAAAATAAACCGTATTTAATTTTTCATATTAAATAGGGGAACTTGTCGACTTATAATAAAAAGATTTTCGTAGACTTAACGAATGTCATATAATCTTTAGTTTATTTAATCGAGCCTTAACAGTAAGCGGTGTGTTTATTCTTCGAGATAAATACATTATTTGCAAAATTATACTCGTTTATTTAAACTAATGGGGATATGAGATCAGTCTGATCTTGTATTTTCAAAAATCCAAAATACCATTTTTTCCAAATTGTATAATAAATTAAATTAAAACGAGTGTTGGGATATCCATCCTGATAACAAACAACTCCACAACCCCCACTCCNTTGATCTTGTATTTTCAAAAATCCAAAATACCATTTTTTCCAAATTATATAATAAATTAAATTAAAACGAGTGTTGGGATATCCATCCTGATAACAAACAACTCCACAACCCCCACTCCTCAACCTTTTAGCACCGACACCGCACTATCTAGTGGATCAAGTGTGAGTGGTATGCATTCCATTATGAATGCTTAGGTGTAAGGTTTGTAAATACATGAGACTTATGTGATATGTATGTAAATGCCCCCTAAAACAAAAAAGATCAACCATCCCAGTAGAGAAACTTCAGAGGAAAGCCTTTTGCACTCCATAGGAAAGAAACATAGCCTTAACAAAAAACAAAAATTTCAAACATAACCAAACATAGTAACAAAACTATGCCTTAGTAGAAGGTACCGAACACTTCACTATAATCTAAGTGGTGTGCATGTGAATATGAATGTTTAGGTGTTAGATNGTGTATAATAAAAAAACATGCCACTGTTCTTAACAAACATTCCACCATGAGCTCTTGGGTTCAGCCAAAGTGAATGTATAAGAAACAAGGGCTAACTTCATAACCCAAATACCACAAAATTCTTATGTACAAACCTACATTCATATCCATTGGATAGATAATTCATATGCATTGGAAAGTCGTTTGCATTTCAACAGAAATAGATCCAAGACAATTCCAATGTTTCCCGTCTTCATTAGAAAGCAAGTGCAACACTTCCCAGTGCATTCCAACATAATCCAACAAAATCATCAGCAAGAAAACCCTACTTTTATCATCAACCGAAATTTGCCTAAATTAGGGATGCAAAAATCAGATCAGACATGATAAATCAAACCAAAATAGTCAAAATAAACGCGCATAGCAGAGAACATCAGATCTCACCGGGGGAGGGAGAGGGAGTAAACAGGAGCTTACAGGTGAGTCGATCTTCTTTAGGGTCAAGATCGGGAGGGAGAGGGCGTGGGAGAGCAGAGAAGGGCACGGGAGGAAATTTTTCCCTAAACGCGAGTCGCGGACGCGGAACGTGGGGGTAGGGAGGCGTATTCACCTATTAACAAATGCACATGAGCGTATCGGTGCGGCACCAAACCGCTAGGCCAACGAAGTTTCCAAACACCGCGCTGGCGTTTTCAAAACACCACCGCACCCCCAATAAGCTGCCCCAAACTGGCCCTAAGTTATAGGGATCGAGGGGTGTGGGGTTTGCCAAAGATTGATCCTTCTTTCATGGTAGTTACGACACTATAAACCATTGCTTTATTTTGTACGGGTTTTAATAGGTCCTGCATAACAATGTTTCATATTATAGATTTATTTTTTTGATTAATTTAGTTGATTTTTTTTTCTGTTAATTTATTTAATTAAACAAGGGAAGCTTTATCCAAGCACTGCAGAATTTAGAAGGCTCTTTTACTAAATTCTAAAGAATAAATATTGACATATTTCCAGCTCAAATTTTAAATGAAGCAATGCTCCTACTTGAGATCAGAAAGTTTAACAGGAAAGGTCTTCCTAATAACCTGGCCATATTTTTCTATTTAAATTTTCTCCAAAACCTCTTCTTGGATAAGCTGTCTGCAATTAAGCAAGAGATTAGTCTCCTTAAACTACTCATTTATCCTCGTTATGAAAACTTCATTTCGTTATGGTTGGTCTTTCAACTTGCAGGAGATTGCCATAACTGCCTCACTAACAAGCATATAAATACATTCAGATCCAAGTTTCTCCAAAGCCTCTGATAGATACAGTTTTTCCGCTACACCAGCAACCGGATTTACAAGAACAAGCTGCAGAATTCAGTATGAAGAATAGTTAATATTTGTTCGATTAACAATTTCATTACATGGTTGTTTAAGAATCATAATATAAGGTTCTCTTACTTGGAGTGATCTGTTGTCGAGGGCCTTCTTAAGTTCCAGAAGAGCATCAATTCCACTTGCGTCTATTGCTGTTACAGCTGAAATAATTACAAAGAAGAAATCAGCTGAGTCTGTTGTTGAGGGCCTTCTTATATGATCTGTTGATAGATGAAATTTTTAATGAAAATTTCAGAATGCAGCCGAGTCTGTTAATTACCAGAAATGTCCAAAACAATGCATGTTATGTCAGCCTCCTTCAATTTTGCTGCTCTTTCTTCTTCATCTCTCACCCATCTCAAAACTCTGAGAAATTGGAACATTATTAAGCATTTGTTTGTATTCTTCATATTTGGAAACAGAAGAGATTGAGCTCAGGAGAAAAATTCAACCTTTCTTGAAGGTACATTGAGTTGGCAAAATAGATGGGAGACTCAATGCTGAGTACAAGGAAAGAAGGAATTCTTTCAGCCTCCTTGTACTGCGCTAAATTTCTATAGCTCTGAGTTCCAGGTACATTGCCTAAGATCACAATGGTTGGCCTTGTCACATGCATCAGAATTTTGAACATGGATATTCCCAACTGAAAGTTAACATACAGAACAGGCTTCAACACTTTGCTAACTGCTATTTTCATATACTGATTGGTGATAAAAATGAAGAGCTTACAGCAATAGCAAGGCCCATTTCCACGGAGATGAAGAGGACACCAAAGAAGGCGCAAAGACAAATGACAAAATCAAGCTTATCTACCTTCCATAAGCGGATGGCAGAAGCTAAATCAATCAGGCCAATGACTGCAGTTATGATGATAACTGATAAAATAACATTGGGAGTGTAGTAGAAAAGTGGCATCAAAAACACCATAGTTATAAGAACAACAGCCGCCATCACTATGTTAGAGACTGCTGTCTTAGATCCTGCATTGTAATTCACTGCCGATCGAGAAAATGATCCTGAAATTTTTCTCTCATGTATTAGGGGAAATCATGCAAAGAAAAAAGTGTTTTGATGCTAAATATATAGTTTTTAATGGCTTGGACCTGTGGTTACATAGCATGAAGAGCAGGAGCCTGCCATGTTCATTAATCCAATCGCCATCATCTCCTTATTCCCGTCCACTTGGTAGTTTTTTAGAGATGCAAATGTTCTACCAACTGCTATCCCTTCCTGTAAAACAAAGATGTCATTTTGGTTGGTGATTGGCAAATATATGAAGAAAAAGTTGGTGTGTTTGTTGTGAACTCACTGTAAGAGATAGGATTCCTGTCATAATTCCTGTTTTAATTGCAAGGGCTAAGTTGGAGCCATGGAAGTTTAGCATATTGGCAGAGGGAGGGTTCACACCTTTCGGCAAGTGCCCAATCTGCTCACAAAAATGCAACCAGTTGTATAAATTGGCTTCACTTTCTCTCCCTCCCACCTTCTACATAGATAAATAATCTAAATAATCTATACATATATATATATATATATATATATATATATATCAAACAAGTATATTTATCTATATATATAAAGTCTTGAGCTATTGGCTTTACTCACGGATTTGATACCATGTCTGTGACCTTTGAGAGCAAAGACAATGATGGTTGATAGAATCACAGAGGCCAAAGGCGTTGCTGCTGATACCCAGAAAAGCTTAGGCCTCCTCAAGCCCTGCATCATGTTTCATTTAGATAAGGAGGCATTTTTCAGAATATAACCGAAATAATATTAATTAGTCCTAAATTATTAAACAAGTTAATTATTTAAGATCTAACTTTTTTTTTTTCTTTTACAAGATAGATTTTCTGTTTTGTTATTTTTAACTTGAGCATGCTGATGAAACAATTTTTTATTGCTATTTTGGTCTGCTATAGCTGATTGCTAAAATGGTTTATATTTTACTTGCNTAAGTTAATTATTTAAGATCTAACTTTTTTTTTTCCTTTTACAAGATAGAATTTCTGTTTTGTTATTTTTAACTTGAGCATGTTGATGAAACAATTTTTTATTGCTATTTTGGTCTGCTATAGCTGATTGCTAAAATGGTTTATATTTTACTTGCAAATTTCCAAGATTGTAAGTCAATTGTTGGGCATTTCAGATTTGGGGATTGTAATTCAATGATCACCTAAATAGATTTATAATTTTCAAAGTTTAAGTAAGATATCATCATTAAGCCCACTTAAGTTATAGGGATAATTCACACTTAAGGTTTTGGAAATTGGATCAAATATCAATTCAGAAAAATTTCAAAGTTCACTGATTTGACCGGATTTGAACCAGATAACGTAATAATTAGTAAATATAAAAGTTAATTAAATATAATCTAAAATAATAAAATACTAGAAATAAAAATAAATAAAAAAATAAAAAAATTTATTTTAAGCGGTCCTATTCATAAAAAAAAAAATGCTCTCTTTCATAAGCTAATTGATTCTATTCACAAAAAAAAAAAAATAATAATAACCCTATAAAATTTTATATTCTCTCTCCTTGTAGCCCTCAGATATATCTATATATATAATACTGTATATGCCTGCAGATTTAATCATGATCCGAAAAATGTCAAAATTGACCCTTTAGAATTGACGTTTCTTTTTGAATTCGGAAACTGGGTGGCATGTGGAAACTATAAGAAAAAATATAAAATAATATTGATATTTTTTTGAGGATTAAACAAATTCTACAATTCGCCGGTTTAGAGTTATATAAATACAAAGGAGTATTACATATTCCTATTAACTTGATACGGCAGAGTCATATTGATAATATAATTATTGGCCACTCATTTATTTCAATACTACCTCAATTGAATAATGCCCTTGTCTCTACAATGATTGAAGATAACTCCATGAAAATCACATCAATTTTATCTCAATATGAGAAAAAAAATAAAATAAAATACATTTTATTACAAGAAAACCTTGTTATCATAATATTATTTCGACAGTTGCTATTAGTATATTTATTTTAATGAACATATTCTAACTCAGTATAGAAATTTAGAAATGGGAAGCTTACAATATGCCTTGTTATCAAAAGCAAACCTAGGAAAGTGCAGCCCATGACCACAGTCTGCCATGCCCACTGCAAAGTACATTTCATAAGATTTATATTAGAAAAAATATAATCTAAATTAAATACTAATAGAGCATTCAAACTTCTAACTAATTTGATTTGTAGGAATAGATATACCTCTGTTCTATGTTTGAAAACTGAAAGCATGACTGGTACAAATTGCATCTGGCCTGTGAAGTGAACAATTCCAAACAATCCCTTAAGCTGTTGCAATGCTACAATGATTGCCGCTCCTCCCATGAAACCAATTAGTGTCGGTTTCGACAAGAAATCCACAATGAAACCCAACCTATAACCCATATTGCTAATCATTAAGATCTTCTTTTAATCAAATCTACTATGAATTATTGTTATGATAGATCTCAATTGTGAAAGATAATAGCATTATTTGTTAGTCTAGCTACTATTACTTATTTTCATTAATATCATGGTAAGACTTCACCATAATCTTTCAAATCTAATCATTTTGGTGGTCAAGAAATACTTCTCTACAAATGTTGGGATAAGATTATATACATCTCACATGAACTGAAGTTTTATGCACAAATAGAGTGGGTATGTAAATATAAGGAGAAACTTTCACCTGAGGAAGCCTAATGAAGCTTGGAATAGACCAGCAAAGAATGTGGCAGTAAAAGCTAGCTGGAGATAAAGGGTTGGTTCGTTTTCAGGAGAGACAGCCTCTCTAAGCATGGATCCCATTACCAGAGATGCAATCGAAACCGGGCCGACCGCAAGATCTCTCGAGCTCCCAAAAACTGAATAAATCAATGGCGGCACAAAACTTGAATCTAGGAAGAGACAAGAAGAAAAAATAAAAAGTTTTAGTATAGTCTTGGTTTCATAATCATATTTGAAAATTTCTTATGATAGCCAACAAGTTGAAATATCAAATAGAGTGCAGAAACAGCACTCACATAAACCAATGATTGGTGGCAGATTTGCAAGTTGGGCATAACTTATACCCTGCATATTTTATCATGAAGTTATTTTTAACATATAAAAAAAATTAAAATAGAAATAACAAGTTGAATTACTTAATCCGGGCTTAAATAAAAATTAGCGTGGATGTCTATAATAAAGTTCTAGTAACAGTTTGGCTCCTCCTAAAAATTATCAGTGAATCTCTAATTCCAAAACCAATCAGTTTCCTCTTAATTTCTTGCCGAAGCAGTTGAAACAAGCCAAAAACCAAAAATACTAACATAAGTAATTAACCTAAAATCGAAAACCATGTTTCAGGGTTAAAAACTATGCTTTTCATCAAAATGCTGAAAAGAAAACAAATAAAACAAAGTAGGTATTGAGCATACCTGTGGGATTGCCAAGCTAGCAATAGTCAGTCCTGAGATTGCATCAGACTTAAACAGATGGAGATTGTACTCAGAACCCCATTGAAGAATTGGAAAGATGTATTGAAGCGCAAGAAGTATTTTTTTCTTAAGTGGCTGGTTTTTGAACTGATGTAGAGGGTCATCCGGGAAGAAGACCTCTCCTAGTTCTTTCTTCAAGCCCTGTAGAGCCTTATTTCTCTGCGGGAAAGAAACCTTGTGAATGTGCAGAGCTTCTATACCTTGCCCTGAGCTTGAAAGAGATGTTTCAAGATCTGGGATATCTCTGAAGCTGTCTGTTCTATTGAAGTTCCCAACCATGGCTCTCAATATTGAGCAGTGGAAAGGAAGAAGATGGAAGCAATGAAATGGAAGTTAAAGAGAGTTGCAGGAATTGAGAGAAGAAACTTGATATTTATAGCGAGGGAATTACGGATTCTTAAGCAAAGCAAGTAGTGTTTAGTGCTGCGGGTAGGACGAAAGTTGTTCAAATTGGGACGGTGATTTTGCCTGTCATTACTCTGTTATGGCCCAACCTTTTAAATCCAAAGTTTCATTTTTTGTTCAATCTCATCAGCAAGTTTTTATTTTTTATTTTTTTTTTTGGATTGTTTGTGGATTGCAAAACAAAATTTGATTTCTATTTTAAATAATTCTTTCATTTTGTAGCTTTTCATGTGATCAAATTATGATGGATATGAGAGATTGTGCTGCTTTGATGAAGAGATTCATTAGAACTTTCATGAATATTAGAACTATTTTAATTACGTCAAGAGAGAATTATCAAAACTCTTTAATATTTGCTAAATTGTTAGAAGTCAAAGAAAATTGAAAAATATGAATAAATATTACAAATAGAATTAATAAAATAAAGCATAGAAAGTAATTATTCAATAACAAACTTCGCTAATTTACAGATACTCAATAAGTTCAGGTGAAATTGGCATGCCCTTTTGAAAATGATGTGTTTTTGATGAATTCTCCAAAACATTTTTCACTTTGAGCTGGGCTTGAAATGTAACCTTGGTCGCTTGAGTGAATTTTATTGTAGTCTTTAGGCCTACCATGTGTAATTAAATGGCTTCGAAATATGTGCTTGGCATGCCCTTTGGTAATTTTAATGAATTGATCCTTAATTTTTGGTTGATTAGCNTGCTTGAGTGAATTTTATTGTAGTCTTTAGGCCTAACATGTGTAATTAAATAGCTTCGAAATATGTGCTTGGCATGCCCTTTGGTAATTTTAATGAATTGATCCTTAATTTTTGGTTGATTAGCTCTCAACACTGTCCAAATTTTTTTAGTAAAATTTGTCACACTCAACCAATGCAATGTTTGTAATAAAGGAAAAGGGATTTGTATTTTCTGGAGCTCTCATTCCATTGACAAAGGATGGTATTTATACAAGTATTCTAAGATTTAGAATAGGAAAGAAAATAAAGAAGAGATGTAATTAAGCTTAGACATACATCAACATATGGAATCGGAGTTAATTACACCATATTAGGGCAATTAATGCCATCACACCATATTGGTGCAATTAATGCATTGATTTGTTTCTGGTAATCATGTTAACACCCCTACTCAAGCTCATAATGGTACGGTGGATGTCATCTTGAGTTTGCTCAGTAGATCTTGAAACCACGTGGGAGGATGAGTCTTGGTGAAGATCTCAGCTACTTGGTTAGCAGAGGAGACAAAAATTAAAAGTATGGTGCATTGAGTAACATGATGATGAATAAAGTGACAATCAAGTTCAATATGTATAGTACGCTCGTGAAAAAAATCATTATAAGAGATCTATATAGCACTTTCGATTATCACAATGAAGCATGGTAGTAGAAGATTGTTGGACACCCATATCAGATAAAAACCAGCGTAGCCAAAGTAATTCAACTAAAGGGTAAGTTTCCAATTGAGTTTCAAGTGGGTTGATATAGTCTTACTATCTGTAATGTCCACTTGAGAAAATAACTCAAATGCATACTTAGCTTGAGAAAGATAATAACCTTCGGATTTATGAGAAACTTCAAGCCTTAAAAACAATAATTGAGATTGCCATGGTCCTTCATTTCAAAACATTGACTGAGAAAATGTTGTAATTTAGAGATACCATATATGTCATTACCTGTTATTATCATATCGTCAACATAAAGTAGCAAAAATACAATGCCTTGTTCAGTTCGATGAACGAACAATGCTAAATCATGTGGACTAGAGATAAAGCCAAGTTGAGCAAGAGTATAACTAAATCTGACAAACCAGACTCAAGGAGCTTATTTTAATCCATACAAGGCTCGTCGGAGCTTGCAAACTTTATGAGGAGAATGATAACCAGAGGGAGGATGCATATACACCTCTTCTGACAAATCACCATGGAGGAAAGCATTTTTGACATCCATCTGGTGAAACTTCCATTTATGAACTACAACAATAGCAGCTAGACTACAAACTGTCGAGTAACGAGAGCAAAAGTTTCTTCATAATCTATCCCATATTCTTGAGTGCAACCTTTGGCTACTAAGCAAGCTTTGTAGTGCTCAATGGACCCATCAGAACGAGTCTTGATTTTATAAATCCACTTACAACCAATATAAGATATAAGAATAGGAAGATCGATTAAGTCCCAAGTATGAGTTTTCTCCAAAGCCTGAAGTTCTTCCAACATAGCATGCTGCCAAAGAGGGTTAGTAGTTGCATCACGATAAGAACGAAGATCATTAAGGGTTGCAATAGTAGGACAACAATGGAAATTAGTAAGGGAACGGGGAGTTTCTCTTACCCGGGTAGAATGACGTAGAGTGGTGTCAAGGGTAAGTCGAGGTGTAGGTGCAAGATCAATAGCTGGAGCAGACTCAATAGAAGCAGATGTAGAAGACCTAATATTGAGTGTATCATAATTCTCTATGTCAGGACTTGGAAAAAACTCAATTGAGGAGTCAGTTCGAAACCTTGAGTAAGTATTAGCAGAGTTGTCAAATTTAAAAAGGAATGAGAACATGGTATTTTCCTAGAAGGTAACATGACGTGATATGCAAAGTTTATTTGTAATAGGTTCCCACAATGATATCCTTTGTGTTCAATTCCATACTCAAGAAAACAAAATAAATGCGAATATAGTTCTAATTTTGTACATTCATGGGGTTGTAAAAGAACAAAACTGACACATCCAAATCGTTTAAGTAGGGAATAGTCAGGTGGCTTCCTAAACAATTTTTCAAAAGGGGATAAATTTTGAAGAACTAAGGTAGAGACTCTATTAATGCTGTAGACTATAGTAAGAGCTGCTTCACCCTAAAATTTTTCTGGACAAGAGGCAGAAAGAAGAAGGGCACGAACAAAATCAAGAATATGATGATGTTTTCATTCAACTTATCCATTTTTTTGGGAAGTGTGAGGACAAGAGCGTTGAACCAAAGTACCTTGTTGATTGAGAAACTGGAGTAAGGAAGAATCCCGATATTCCAGAGCGTTGTATGTTCGAAGAAATTTAATAGTAGAAGAAAATTGAGTTTTAATCATATTAGCAAATGATGTGTAAATTTTAGCAAATTTAGATCAATTTTTTAAAAAACAGATCCATGTGAAACAAGAATAACCATCAATAAATAACACAAAATAATGAAAACCATTTATTGAAGGAATAGGGGTAGGGGCTCAATGTCTGAATGAATTAAACCAAAGGGACTTTCTGAAATTGAATTACTTTGATTAAATGACAATGCTGATTGCTTTGCAAGTTGACAATGTAAATGATTAAATGACTCAAACTTTGTAGATCCTAACAAGCCATGTAAAGATAAAGGTTGAGTTTTACTATTTAAGGCATGACCATGACGAAGATGCCATTGGTAAATAGAAGTGTTGATAGTTGTAGCAATATACATAAATTTCTGGGGAAGATGAAGAGATACAAGATCAAATGATTGATCCACCTTGCGACCTGTCTCAAGAATCTGTCTCGTTTGTGGATCTTGTACCTGACAACATGAAGGGGAAAAATTAACATTTAGCCCTTGTTCACATAATTTACCAACAGAGATAAGATTGAGGGCTAAGTTAGGGATACAGTAGGTTTCAGGAAGACTAAGATTGGAGGTAGATACACGACTAATGTGAGTGATATTCATTTTGCCACCTTTGGCTGTGTAGATCAGTGACAAGAAAAAAATTGGTGATGTGGTAGACAATATTTTAACATTATTAGTCATATGGTTACAACAGACAGAGTCGAAATGCCAATGAGGCTTACCTAGAGTGACAAACATGGCCGTAGTGCTTCAATATCACTCATAGTGATAGCTATAGAACTGTTAGTGGTAGCAGTAGAGACAGAAGTAATGCCAAGCTTCGAGACAGTTTTGGGCTTTGAGACCCACCTTTTGGTCATGGAGGATGAGTCAGGCAATTCTCAAGAATATGACCACGAGCATGACAATATCTACATTCGACAGTCGAACAATTATTAAAAACATGACCACTTTGTTTGTAATTCTTACATGTGTTGTTGCCAGATTTTTGATATGAGGGATGAGTAGTTGCGAGTGAAATTTCAGAATTTGAGCTCTTGTCTAGATTGAGGCAAGTTTCTTCGAAAATGATTTCTTGTACAACCATATCCAATGTAGGAAGAGTATGTCAGTGCAGAAGAGAGGCTTGATCAGCTTCATATTCAGATCAAAGAGGCATGAGAGCTTGAATAAGATGAAGATGATATTCACTTACTTTCGCTTGAGATATTGGATTCTAAATCTGTTGAACTTGAGCAAGAAATTCATTCACAGAAAGACCATGTTATTGTTTAAGATTATGAAGAGTAGTTCATAACTGAAAGTAATGAGCAAGTCCAGTGGTCCTATATTTATTGGCCAAGAACTCCCAAATTTCTTTTGCAGTGTCATCATCAATAAATTGGATGCGAATGGATGGAATGGAGGTGTTATGAAACCAAGTAATAATCTAATGGTTTTTTTATCACAATTTTCAAGGCAGTCAACAAATGTGTCATCAGTTTCATTTTGTTGTTTGGTTGGCTTATTGATATCTCTAGTAACAATACGCCACAGTTTGCAATCAATCAAAAAGCTTTTTATTCCTTAGACCCACAAATTATAGTTTGAACCAGTCAAAACTGCTGCAATAGGATTATCAATATTCCATTTCTCCATTAGGAAGTGGAGGTGACGGAGAATAAAGCTTCCACGAACAGACAGGAGGAGTGTGGTCGATCACGAAAGGGAGGTGCAACAAGGGTGGATTGCGTATGGCTATGGTAGAGGAGAATCACTAGAACAGAGAGGAGGAAAGCTCAGACGATAGCTTTGGGTTGAATCGAAACTGAGAGAAACAGGACTATGACTTCTTGAGAGCTAGGACAGGGAGGTAATCACAGGGAAATGAGCTTAAGCATTCAACCTAGGATCGCGTAGGAAAGAGCATAGAGAATTGCTAGAGAGACGGGATAGAAGGGGATCACACATCATAAGGAAGAAGCTGCTTCAAATGATGCAAGCTTGCCTAGCTTTGAAAGGTGCGATCTTGCCTTAAGTTTAGAATAGAGCCGAGATTTGATTAAATCTAGTAGAAATCACACAAAAGAAGAGCACAAGAAGGATCACACATGGATCGTAGGCAGAGTGGATCCGTGTGCTTAGGGCATAGAGGCAGAAGGTTTGCGCTACAGGGAAGGGTTCAACTCTGGCTCAAGAACAAGGCAGGGATTAAGCGCTGAAATAAAAACCAGGCCTTTAATACCATAATAGAGGAAAAGGGATTTGTGTTTCTTGGTACTCTCATTCCATTGTACAAAGGGTGGTATTTCTACAAGTATTCTAAGATTTATAATAGGAAAGAAAATAAATTAAGAGTGAAAATTAAGCCTAGACATCATCATATGGAATTGACAATAATTACACAATATCGGGGCAATTAATGCCATTACACCATATCAGGGCAATTAATGTCATTTATTTCTGGTATAAGTTTGATTGAGAAGTGACAATATGTTCTCACCAAGATTAGGGAAGCTTGTCACTCAAGAAAAGGGGAATATATATTCACTCGAGATATTGAGGATGATGTTATTTCTTATGCTCAAGGTATGAGCCATGATAGCCAGTTTAGCAAGGTGGAGTATAATGCCCTGGCACACCTAAAGAAGCTTCTAATATTATTGAGTTTGTATAACTCACTCATGCTATCTCCAAAGATATAAGAGAAATTATTTAAGGCTCTTTTAAAGCCCAAAAATTTTCAAGTACTTTTTTGTGAATGATAAGTTGAAAGGTCTGGGCCCCTCAAAGGATGTGCTCAATATTTCTTCCACAGATGATGATATTTTGTTACGTAACACTAACCATAATCGCTAACTACAAGTTACTACCCCAGTAAACATTGTTGCATTAAACTGTATAGTGGTAGACTAGAGTGCATTAGTAAATATCATAAATGTCCACATCTTTGAGTTACAATCTCTCGACTCAAGATGGTTTGGCTCTAATAGAATGATGTTGGCTAGATTTAATGAGAAAATTCAGGCTATTTTTCACTTTATTGTTCTTCCTCTTTAGTTTGAGGAATTGAACATGGATGTCGAGTTTCATTTGATTGAAATTGAGACCTTTTTCAAAACTCTATTGGGTCGCCCACTGATTCACACCTACAAGATGTTGCCTTCCACCTTCCATAAGCATATTAAATAGACACGTAGAGGGAAACCTTCTTCATCCCTTGTAATTTTTTGAACCTTCTCAATTAATGAGATTGATATTTATGAGGATGCCTAGTTTTGCATTGTTGATCCACCATGATCAAAGGTTTTAACGCATAACCCTTGCCCATTTCTCCCTTTCAAGCAACGAGATAGAGGTTTGATTTTGAAGGGAGTTCAAGGAGTTGCCTCATCTCATGATAAGCAAGCCCCCCATGTTAGGAGTGGACTGCCTACTCTTCTCACATGAAGGAATGACATTGAGAGTGATTCTAGTGATGATCCAAAGCTGGAAACTGATCTATAACTGACTTGACTCTTGAAGTTAAGACCAATTTTAGATTTTGAGTTTCTAAATGCTGAAATTTTTTTTTAGCGTAAGCTCATTTATGTGTGCTTCTAGATAGGTGATTCCATGCTTGTGTAAGTTGGCATTGTCAAATGAGATGCTGGCAATTGAGCCGACACTTCAACACCACCATAAAAAAATTGGTTGCAAAGAGCACAATGATTATTAATGAGCAGTATAAATTCTTATGTAGTTCCTAAGGAGGGTCATCATGTGAAGGTTATTTTATTTTAAGGAGTAGATGAGACTCATTTGATTTTTATTGAAGATACCATGAAGGATATTTCCATCTTCACTACTGCTCTCCTTTGAATAATAATCTGCTTAGTGACATACGTCAACTTTACGTGCTTTTAGATACATTTTTCTTCTATATTTTAATTGCTTTTTTTTTATTTATTACAAATTTACGCTTGAGAAAAATTTTCTTTTGATGTTGTGCAAATTGCAGGAATTGAATACGAATAATTTGGAATAGAAACTTCCAACAAAAAAGGGACTCAAAATGGCATGACCTCACTTGGAATTAGCATAACCACGCCACCTATTGACCTCGCCAACTCTGGCAGTGCAGTGGCGTGACCACACTACAATCGGGCATGACCACGCCAGGTTTGGGCATTAAGAAGAGGGGACTGAGAATTTGAGACCATAGATTCATCCTTATGTAGAGGAAGAAGATTTACCTGAAACTGGAGAAAAGAGATAGAATCTTCCCATATGCACTGCTCTGATACCAAGAAAACTACATAAAATAGAGAAGAAGAAACATGAATTTGGGAAGAATAAGATTCAAGTGTAAACATGGAGTATATGACTAACTATCCATCTTTTTGCACCGTCTTGTAATACAAAGCTATATGTATATTTTTAATAGAAACAAAAAGTTCTGGATACATATCTCTCCACAACCAAATCATTTAGGATATTGTTGAGCTTCTCCTTTGAGGACAAGTTGGGTTGATGATTGCCGAGTGTGGCGTAGTGTTGTTAAGAACAATAACTAATTCAACAATTATTCTCATGTAATTATATCTTATATTCATTAATTTTTTTACAATCATAGATTATTTATCAACAGGAATCTTTTATGGGATCAACTAGAGTTAGGATTTTTATTGAAATTTTTATCTTATGATCATTTTGAAAGGTGCAATCTTTCGCTAAATAAATTTATAAAATTATAGAGATATTTTTAATCTCGCACCTCATCATTTGGTAGTTAATCAAATGTGAAAATAAAAATTCCAATAAAAATGCAATATTATAAAACTATAAAACTTATTCTTTAATAAAGCTCTCGTATCATCTAAGTCTCATTTTCACTATATGGTAATTGGATAAATCAGCATTTGATATGATCAGTCACTCTATATTGATTATTAAATATTATTAATCTTGTACCAACATAAATCGAAATATAGGTACCATCAATCATATGTTTACTATTATAAAAATTACATATATCATAAGATTTGCAGGCCTATATACATATAATGTAAAAAACTTACAAAATTATTTTTATCACCAAGTGATATATGAATTCTACATATTTATAATCAAAGTGATAAATTATTAAGAAAATTCTAAGATAATAGGATCATCCTAATATAAACTCATTTAGGGCATTAACAAGCCGAATTGGGTCACAAACTCCATTTTCTTCACATTTCCTCAAGATTGGGAGGGGCTACCATTGATATCTCAACATAGAGTAGAAAAATACAAGGATGGCCTTGATTAATCAAAATGAGTTCTAGACTCTATTGTAAGGGATATTTAGACAAAACCCTACCAAAAGTAAAGA
>JXCR01015872.1:28019-42799 GCA_002079205.1 Phalaenopsis hybrid cultivar
TATATATATATATATATATAAATTAAAATATTCTTCCGAAGGGTGTGACGGGATTTCAATTCTAGTGACAGCGAGCTTCCAATGGGCAACTCCTCCAACCAAAAATAATGTCGACAAGCCTCATATAAATAAGTAGGAATTAGTATTATATAAACTTTAAATAATCATTGTCTTAGATAAAATATTATTAGAATTTAAAGAAGGAATACAAAGACCACCATGAGGTTTTAGTGAAATTTTTTTCTTCAAATTAATAGTTTGAAGACTTCATTCATTGTAAACATAATGAATAAAATTAGAAATAATAGAAGTGATCCTTCTCTTTAACCTTTTAGGCAAAATAGTGGAAAAAAAAAACTAATAATGAAGCTAAGTCTAATTAGTAAATTTAATAAGCTGAAGTCGATCAAAAGTAGATAAACCCTATATTTCCAACTAGTTAACTAAACATGAATTTTATCAACAAGCTTATGACGATTCAATACAACAAGCTCNACTAATAATGAAGGTAAGTCTAATTAGTAAATTTAATAAGCTGAAGTCGATCAAAAGTAGATAAAGCCTATATTTCCAACTAGTTAACTAAACATGAATTTTATCAACAAGCTTATGACGATTCAATACAACAAGCTCAAATGTTTCAATAACATTACAAAGATAATCCTAATGTAGAGTTTGATATTAAAGCCACAAATATCACTAATGTGATGCCTAATTGTAATATATTAATTTGGAGATTAATGTCTTTGGTAAACTTGTTAATTAAATTTGTTTAATTAGACAAGACATTGTGATAAGCTTTCCCAAATATTAAAACATCATCATCAAGTAAAATTTTAATTAATTAAGAAAAAAAAACATCCAAAATATACTATATATTTTGGATGATTTATTAATTATTATTACAAATGTATTTTGTTAAAATGTTCAATTTTATTGTTTATCTTTCTCCATTCTCTGACGTATGTCAATAACTTTGAATGAAACATAAAGAAGGGAAGGTTTACAACATGGAATACAATACTTATGTATTTATAGATCAAACATCTAATTTTTAAAATTTTACATTTATGCCACCTTATCTATTCATGAAAAGATGCAAACATCTAATTTTTTTTAATTTTATATTCATGCCACCTTATCTATTCATGAAAGATGCATTTCGATTTTTAAAAGTTAGCGACAGAGACATTTTTAATTTGATATGAAAGATTAGAGCGTTATAAAAATAAAAAGAAAGGTTTGGATGTTAGATGTGTAAATACATAAAAAGTGTGTGCACGTATGTGTTGAATCTTGATTTGTTCGTAAATCACACATAAGAGTTAGAACATAAGAAAGAAGAGAGAGAGATAGAAAGAGAGTAGACTAAATAGTAATAAATAGTAAAACATATTGTCTATTAGTCATTTCTTACAAAATGATTTCTCTATTTATAGACCAGAGGGTATAATATATGATATTACATTCCGGCTCCTACTTTAATGGAGGTCGTTACAAGATTTTCTAGGTATTTTATATATGTGAGACTACCCACCGGCTACCCTCTCGCTCGGTCGGCTGAGCTTTTTAAGCTTCAACCCCATACATCCAGTTCAGTTGGCTGGGTTGAACCAGCATTACCGGTCAGCTGTTGATCACCTTCACGCTGGTAGGGTTGNTCAGAGGGTATAATATATGATATTACATTTCGGCTCCTACTTTCATGGAGGTCGTTGCAACATTTTCTAGGTATTTTATATATGTGAGACTATCCACCGGCTACCCTCTCGCTCCGTCGGCTGAGCTTTTTAAGCTTCAACCCCATAAATCCAGTTCAGTTGGCTGGGTTGAACCAGCATTACCGGTCAGCTGTTGATCACCTTCACGCTGGTAGGGTTGAATTGATCTGCTATACATTGCCGATTAGTTGATCTAGCTTGAATGTTGACCCTTGATCCCAAGTTAAGAACTTCAGTTGATTGAGCAATGATAAACTATCAAGCAGTGCGTGAATCATCATAAATTAAAAGATATCTCATTACTTAACGAGGAGAACCTAGGAGATAACTAAAATTTCTTGTAGTATAGTTAACTCTAAATCTTTTATGAGGAGCCTCAAGGGGGCATCCGAAGGATGTTCACTGATATTNTAGTTGATTGAGCAATGATAAACTATCAAGCAGTGTGTGAATCATCATAAACTAAAAGATATCTCATTACTTAACAAGGAGAACCTAGGAGATAACTAAAATTTATTGTAGTATAGTTAACTCTAAATCTTTTATGAGGAGCCTCAAGGGGGCATCCGAAGGATGTTCACTGATATTGAGGAATTGGATCCTTTCTCGGGTTGCATATATTGGAAGGTAAGTTGCTGCCTTCGGTCTTCTTTCTTATTGAGGTTGGCCCGTATGCCTATCTGCCTCGTTTTATTCTAATGAGTTTTACTTCGATCACTTTTGTGACTCTGTCGGATTTGACCTTTCTTGCTCTCGCTCTGAAGGCTGCATCCAATTAGATAAGTGGGCTTTTTGATCATTTATAGGTGGGCCCTCCTTCATTGCACTTTCTTCCTTTTGAACCATTAGATCTTCACAAGATCAGTACTAGCACGTTTTTTATGTTTATATTATATTTTTCCAATTCATTTACATTTTGAAAGTGATGTTGCGATAAAAATAATAGAATTTAATGCAAAACGTAAGTAACTTTTACTCTCAATTCAATGACTCAATAATTGAACATGGATTTCCATGCCCTTTATTTTTATAAATAGATTGTGGTGGACAATCTGACATTGCATAATTTATTTGCACCTTGCCTCGCTTGAATCGCTCGGCATTAATGCATTATTATTGAGAACATGTTAAGCCCTCCATTAAAGATTTCTAACAAGGAAATTTTCTTGTCACCTTTAAGAAGCTGAAGATACACCATCATCTGAATGGTGAGAATATAAAGAAGGAAGTTATTGTTAGGACGAGGATAACCAACAAGCAAGGGGTCATGCTGAATCGTCATTTCATGGTCCTTGATGCAGGAAAAAATAGACGGATGATGGAGGAAAGTTGGGTGGCCCTAAAATCAATTCATCAATTCATTGATTCAAACTTTCGTTGCAACTTGAGACACATCAGCTGAACAGATAATGCAAAAAGCTGTTGATGCTCTACCACTGCCCAAGGTGCAAGAAGCTGCAAGTGCTCCTTTGCCTCCAGGTTAGAGTATGTCAATTTCATGGACTAGGTTGGATCAGTTCCTAAGTATGAGAAACTTCAACCTTGCTTTTATGGTTCAAATTTTAATTAGAGAAACTGAGCACTAATCTCATTAAAAAAATGTATCCCAGAAATTAAAGCTTCATACTCGTCTTGCTTGTTGGCGACCTTAAATCAGACTTTGATAAAATTATACAGATTTTCCTTGAGTATACTAGTTAGAGTACGAATAAGCTCTGATCTAGTATGACAAGATGCTCCATCGATATGTCGTATCCAGGTCGAGTCGTCGGTAGCTACTTCTTTGCTTGGCTCACATGTTTTAGAAATATTTGTAAGAATGTTGGTTGTAGCATGTGCTATGATCGCAGTCTAGGGAACATAAGAAGTTTTAAACTCACTGAGCTCCACCAGCCTATTTGAGAGTCGATAGGAATGCTCTGACCTAGTGAGGACAAACTTGAGTGGATGTTCATTGATGACTAGATGTGTTTGAAAATATGGTCGAGGATTAAAAATAGAAATAATGAGAGCAAATATTGGTTTTTCCATGATAGCGTACCATAGCATTGTGCCTTGGAAGGCCAAGCCTAGATTTGCTTTCAATAGTTTGTCTTTGGGTAGTAGGCGCTCGTTGTTGTGAACCTGTCACTAGTCAGGATATCAAGTCTGACTTTCTCAGATGTGTGATATGTCAGTCACCATGTGGTCTCAAGGTGGTCGTTGGTCTTCATATCAAAGAAGAGAAGATAGATGTGAATTATCTCTTGATCTCAACCTATTACCTTGAGGAGTCTTCTTCTACGACCAATAGGTGGAAGATTCACCTCAGCTGATATATAGTTTTGGCCATCTCCAATAACTTGGTCAATATCTTTAGTCATTGTAGACCCAAAATGTACTTAAAATGCCCTTTTTTTAGCCCTTCAGGTAGGGGGGTCATAAGCCACTATAAGCTCCAAAGCTCACACTTCCAACATATCTTTTTAGAAGTGGATAAAGGATCTCATTCTTCTCTTGCATGATCTATAGAAGGGCTTGCAAATTCTTCTAGGTTCTTTAGGTGCAAGTAAATTCTATCATGAACATTTGCTTGAAGCCAATGAAAGATTGAATTGCTCCTGATGGAATACATTGGTAAGAAATGGTTGTGTCAATGATCCTCAGTAGAAATATAGTCGACTCAAAAGAGGTTATTGGTCTGATAGATTAGTTCTTCGCTTGTAGGACTCTAGTGTCAAGACCTTGAACATCTCTAGGGCACAACCTCTGATATTTATTGACAAAATGCTTTCCTTAAATGATAGGGCACTTCAGTAAGCCTAAATTGATACTCATGAATTAGTGACATTTCAACACTATCAAAGTACTGAGAGTCTCCTTTTCTATCAAAAGCAATTAAGGATCTTAGCCCATTGGGATCTTAGCTGTTGGGCTCCATGTTAGTTGCGAAAACTTTATTATCAAGATATTTGATTATATTTTGTTGATTTACTCAATAAGAATAACCTTGACTACCTAGCTAGTTCACTGCAATCATCTCATTGCTAGACCACCTTGCTTATCTGACAAATTATTTAGTCAAGTTACCTCAATCACCTAGCTAACTGATTAAATTTTGGTGCTTTCCATAACAAGAATAACCTTGATCACCTAGCTATTTCTTTTTAATGACATATCGTAGATGGTTTAGATTAATTCTCTAATCTAATATTTTCATTTTCTAGACAACCTTTATTATCTAGTCAGTAATTATTCAGCCAAGATACTCACATGGTCGATTTATAGTGCTTACCTTTTGATGGGATTACCTCAAACCTAGTTTATGTCAGTTTAACTATTGATAGGATTACCTTATTTATCATGTTTATGCTTATCAAAAGGGGCACTTTATATGGCTAGTCCACCTCGATTAACTATTCAATTCTTTGGTCATAATATCTAGAGTACTTAGCTGGTATGGATAACTTATAAAGTTTTCTTTGGTAAGATCACCTTCATTACCAAGAAAGCCCTTGTTGGAAACCATTTTAGTTGACAAAGTCATGCCAGTAATCTAGTTGATCATGACTCAAATGAAAATGATATACTTACAACAAGTGTAGTGTTCCTCAGTGGCACTAGTTACACATGTCATTTGACTAATATGGAACCATATTTTATTTATGCATCGATTTTCATAATTTAAGACATATATAAAAACTCTATAGTGTGATTTCACATGAAACCAAGGTCTGAACTGACACACCACTGCCAAAGACTAACATGCATGTTGGCATCAAATTTAATGTTGCAATTGTAAATTGTCCATTTGAATAATATTGAACTATATTCCATTCATACAAAGCTTCATATTGTTCAAGATAACTATAAAAAACTCTTTGGTACATGTTTAGGGAACGAATCGAGGGTCTGAACTGACACACCCAAGACAGAAACTAACGTTCTGATAGGAATCAAATTTTGATGTTTCACATGTAAGATGTTCATATGAATGATACAAGAATATATTCTATTGACGATGCTATTTTGGTTGAGGAGTTGCTCGTAAGAAGCTGTCGGTCACCGGAATCGAAATCCCGTCGTCCGCTTTAGAAGGATGTTTTAATTTACATATATATATTTAGTTTTAAAAAATATGAAATCAAACTGACCCCATATTTTTCATATTTTAAATGAAAGAGCGTTGTACCTCAAATCCTGTATCCATTCCAAAGAATAAACACAAGAATTGAGGATGAGACTCGATCAAATAAACTAAGGAATATATGACATCCGTTTGGTCTGTGAAACCTTTGTCTTTGTTAACAGGTTCTCCTATTTAATATAAAGAATTAAATAGGGTTTATATTAAGCTGAGTTTGGACAAGCTTCCTATAAGGGCAAGCCCCTATATTTAGATACATCTTAAATAACCGAAGTCACCTAAGAAAACTCTCGATAAAAATCAAGAAATATTATCTTCAAATTCGCAGGACTTTTCAATGAGATCAGAAAAAGAGGTGTGAAAGGTATTGTCTCAAATTTGTAACATTTTGTAGAGTCCAAAGGAGGAAGAACTAGGGGATGTCATGGATCCAGAGGAGAACCTCGGTGACTTCTCAAGCTATCCTAATGTTTGGCTAAATTTAGAGAAGAAATATTTAGGTGTTTTATCCTGTCAATTCTACTTGTTAGGGCTTACATTCGTATGAAACAATCACACAAATAACCTGGAAGTTGTGAGGACAACCTCAGAATCCTAAGACGAGTTAAGGCTTATATTGTATAGCAGGGCTATACAAAGGCCTAAAGATAAGGTGAAGATTTACGTTGCATAAGCAAGCTACCTCGAAGTCCTATGACTTTGTTGTTTAAGTCTAAGAAAGGAAGATTGGTTTAGCTGGAGAAGATAGATTTTGCTATTGAAGATGGTCGTGCTGCCCACCGTGCTAGCTCCAAGCTCCTTGCCGTGATGAGTTTAAGTTTTCTAGTGTATCAAGTTACGATGTCAAATCAGGTGGCCCTATGGATGTAGTTCTTTAAATTTTTATTGGGGGCATGTTATAGTTGATTAGAGCGAAACCATTTAGGATCCTACGGTTCCCCGATTTTGGCACCACTATTTTCTATTAGATTCACTTAGTCCAAATGAATTTATTAAACTCAACTCAATGAGTTTGATAATTTCATTTAAACCGTGGGAAGCCTCGTTAGCAACCGTAGGTTACCTCCTTCGAAGGATTCCCGATCATCCGATATAAACATCTTAATTTAGTTGAATTTATAGTTTTGTGTGATGTTTATGATTAAATTTTGAGTTGTTTTATATTTTGAATTTTGTGGAGGTGATTTTTATCTTGGTTGATTTTATATTTGGTTTTGGTTTTAGT
Organism: Phalaenopsis hybrid cultivar; assembly: GCA_002079205.1. Lineage (NCBI taxonomy): Eukaryota > Viridiplantae > Streptophyta > Magnoliopsida > Asparagales > Orchidaceae > Phalaenopsis > Phalaenopsis hybrid cultivar. The sequence continues at coordinate 35,092 of JXCR01015872.1, forward strand.
TTTGTAGCTATCTTAGTAGTTTCAGTTTTCATGCAAGGTGACATCATTGTTTAGAATGCAAGTTTATGTTAACATAAAAAGTATAGTATGAAAGTACAAGAAAGATGACGCTGAAAACTGTAAAAGCGTACCTAACGGTCTTCTCGTTCCACCACCTGAAACTCAAAATGCATGTTAGGGGATTTATATGAAGCAGTAAAGTAAAGTTTTGGTGACTTACCTAACCCTAGGTCATATCTTGGTGGGTCCTTATTAATTTGATTAAGGATGATACTTATTAAACAAAACATGTTAAGTTTAGTAGACCTCTGAGGTATCCAACAGATCTAGAGAAAGAAGCAGGTATGTGCTACTCTCTCACTGCCTGGTGAAAAATCTCGAGCTCTTTTGAACTTATTATTTTGCTTAATATTTCACCCAGTAAATACCCTTAATGCTCATTGAGCATTGATGTCTCAATTATCCCTAAGAATAGGGTAATTATCACTTTTAATTTGATTTGGGAATTATGTGGGTGAAGACCTTTAAAGGGGCAAGTTTAAGAGACTTAGCCAAATTTTGACTTGGGTTTGTAGTGTTTGAAAGATGTTTAAATTTTCAATTATGTTTACTTTTCTAATCCTTATTTTCATAAAACTTGATTTAGCCTAGGTCACTTCTAAGCCCTTATGATTTTAGTGAATATCTTAGTCCCTTTGGAGGAGATTGAATTTTAAGTGATAGTGATGATTCATGTTTTCGTTATGAAATTTATTTGAACATAAAATAGGGGTATTAAATTAGTGTGTTATTGACACCCAAAATCATATCTCTAAGTCTAGGATCATTCCATTGACTAAACTGCCAAATTTATATAATTGTAAATTTATCTTTTTGATTAAGGAAAATTAGGTTGGTTTCTACCAGTTAATCCCTTGTGTTTCAATCATCCAAATATGTTGATTAGGATTAAAGGTTACCCATTTCCCTTTCTGGAATTAAGCCTAAATGCTAATAAAGGCTAAATTTCAAAAATTACACTTTTGCCCCTAAGGCTCTATCACTTCATAATTTATCAAATTTAATTCAAATGAATTTGGAAATTTATATCCTACCTCACTCATGGACTAATTAAGACATCAGAGGAGAAAATGTGATTTTTCAAAATTTAATTTAATTTATATAATTATTTTATGCAAAAATAGGATTTTTCAAAGAAAATTCCATAACTTGACCAAGACAAAGCCTAATCCCTTGAAATTTTTAAGCAAAAATAAGATTTTTTAAAGGAAATTTCTAACTTGACCAAGGTAAAGCCTAATCCCTTGAAATTTTTATTGGGTGTATACTTATAATAGAGAAGCCTTTGAACCAAATTTAATGATTTTTTGAATTTTATTTGAATTTTAGGAATTATTTTAATTTCTGGAGTCTTTAATAATTGTAAAATATTTTAAGTGTGAAAAATTAAGTTTTATATCTTTATTAAATCTCTCTAATGTCAAGGGATAAATAAAAACAAATTTTACATTTTTCTAATTTTTCTTTGAATTATTGGAATTATCTTAGTGAAAATCCATTTTTAGCCTTTAAAAATTATTTTAAGCTTTAAAATTCAATATCTTTATTTAGAAAATAAGAAAAAATATTTCAATTGTTCCTAAGTGATTAGAAAAAAAATTAGAACATTTCCATAAATTTTATTATTTTTGTGATTTTTATCATTTTTTTATTATTTTAAATATTAAAAATAGGCTAAAAATGAAGTTTTTATTTTATTTACAATTTTATTTTTAGAAAATTTCTCTGATCACAGAGAACTCCAAAAACCAAGTTTTATAGTTTTTCAAGCTATATTTTAATTGTTAAAAATCATTTTAGTGCCAAAAATGTTATTTAACTTTAAAAATCAATTTAAGATATTAAATGAACTCCAAATATTTTAAAATTTTTATGGAGAGTTATATGAACTTTAAATTTCAGTGGAGATAAAAAATTAAGTTATTTAGATGTTTTTGTTACCCAAAAGTAATTTCTTTTGTATTTTAGGGTTGGTGGAAATTAGGTGCATTCTTAATGACTTATCCCATTAAATTATTTACAAAGGTTCCTCTGATCATAGTTAACCTTCCAAAATTTTCTTGGGATTTTCTAAGCAACATCCTAATTATCATGATTAATTTATGCAAATAATAGACATAAATTTGAAAAATATAGATCTTTGTCTAGGGACCTCCTCTGACTTTGGAAAAATCAGAGGATGTTCCCTAAGACAGAGGCAACAACATGCTAAAATTTCAAGCTATGTTGATATGCCTACATGCATAGAGAATCTAACACTTAATTTGGATGAGGTGGCCTCTAGGTTTGAATTGGGTTTAATCCCATGGAGGTGGCTCTCGGGTTGGCCATTTTCCAGCCACTAGGCCAGCCGGTCCGCCAGGGGAGGTGGCCAGAGAGGTCAGGGACCTCAGCAAAATATGTCACAACAATTTAATGTGTTTGGGCTTTGTTTTGGCAAAAATATCCTAAGCTTAATCAAATATGGAATGAAATCTCTTAATTTAGGGGACCTTTGGTCCATGGCTTAGTTTAGGTGGTTTTAAGAGGTTTAGACTGGCCACTAGGGTCCAACTAATGGCTGTGGAGTCATTTATTTGGTGACTTTGGGGTAGTTAGGCCATCTTTAGTGCATGGGTTCAATGTGGGCTCAAGTGATCAAAGCTTGAGTTTGGGCTATGATATCCATGTTAATTGACCCAATTGAGTGATCAAAATTATGTAGATGATTGTTATGAAAATTTTTGGTGAAGAATTGAAATGATTTTGAGTTCAATTGGAGGGTCAATTTGGAGGATTTTTGAAATTTTATCAATTTGGGCATGTTGGGCTAGACTTGGGTCTAGGTTGAGCTAGCTTTGGGATAAATAAAAAATTGAGTTTTCCAAATGATCAAGGGAGATGTTCTGAAGATTTTTTATGAAGGAATGGAGTGAAAATTTTTGGGCTAAGGCCATCAATTTGGTGAGACTTTGAGACATGGTCAATTTGGGGCAAATTTGGGCCTTTTTGGACTTAGGTTGAAATCAAATGAAACTGAAGCTTCACCACGACCAATTGAAGGTCAATTTTGATGTATGGTAATATTATGAAGGTTTTTCAACATAAATTGTGGCAGGTTGAGTAGGCCATGGGTTGAATTTGGTGGAACCAAGTCATAGGGCCAAAATTGGGGTTTTGATTAAAATCAAAATTGGGTTCAAATCATGGACTAATTGGGATTATATTTGGTTTATAATGGTCAAATTAAGGGTGAATTTGAGTTTATAATTGAAATTAGGGGAAGTTGGGGCCAATTTCATAGATATTTGAGGTAGATTTGGGGAAAATTGGTCAATGATAGTTGAAGAAAATGGTCAAAGATGGTCAAATTTGCCAAATTGGGTCATGTGATAGTTGAAGAAAACGAAATTGAGAATATTTGAAAGGTTTTGAGAATTTTTGTGATTTTTTAGAATTTTTGGAATTTTGGGCTAAGGAGGGGTATTTTGGTAATTTGGCAAATTTTGGTGATTTTGTATAGTTTGGGTGTTTTGAAGGTGTTTGGAATGATTTTTGAACCAACTTAGGTGTTTTGGGTAAATTTGGGAATTTTGGCCAAATTTGGGTCCCAAGGGTATCTAGGTAATTTTGGGAAGTTTATGGGCAAAAAGCTTGGTTGGGGATCTTGGTAGAGTTGAGGTACCAACCACCTTCAATAAGTCATGGATCAATGGAAACCCCACTTTGGGTCCTCTATGTACTGGTCTTAGCTAAACCCTGGCCCAGGGCCAGTGGGTTTAGGGGACCACCTACACGAGTATCCCAAAAGATCAAGGGACCAAAGCCTAGAAGTTTTGGTTTAGAATTGTGAGTGAGAGTGAGTGCAAGTGTGTGCCTTAAACACTAGAACAACACCCAAAGTCAACCCTAAGGTCCAACAGTCCTAAGGTGACTCATCTTGAGTTCCCCCATAATGACTTGACGTACTAAGTGCTAGAGGTTAAAACCAATATGTTGAACTTCAAATTGAGTAAAGAAGAGTTTGGAATTTCTAATGGTGAGGGTTCCTTATCTAGTTTTCTAAGAATAGTCAATAGGAAAGTCCTAGGGATTTCTAATGGTGAGGGTGCCTTTTCTAGTTTTCTAAGAATAGTCAATAGGAAAGTCCTATGCCTTAGGCTACTTCATGTCTAGTTTTCTAAGAATAGTCAATAGGAAAATCCTATGGCTAGACCTTAGGCTACTAACTTTTTCTAGTTTTCTAAGAATAGTCAATAGGAAAATCCTATGGCTAGACCTTAGGCTACTAAAGTCTATTTTTCTAAGAATAGTCAATAGGAAAGTCCTATGGCTAGACCTTAGGCTACTAAAGATAGTTTTCTAAGAATAGTCAATAGGAAAGTCCTATGGCTAGACCTTAGGCTACTAAAGAGGAGACCTCAACCAAAAGTGAGGTCAATAAATGGACCCCCAATAGGTGGGGTGTGTTGGGCAAGCACACTCAAAAGTGAGGTCAACAAATGGACCCCCAATAGGTGTGGTGTGCTGCCCACACCGAGCGTATTGGCGTTGACCGACGAGATAAAAAAAAAACCAATACAAACTTTTAAGTCAACATACCTGGAAGTATGTGTAGAGTTGTGTGTGTTATTTGTTTCTGCTGGGGAAATTAGCGGGTGCATATTTGATTAAGTCAAGAAGTAGGAACTCTCACTGGGGATTGGAGAGTGGATTTCAAGTTATGAAATTTTAGAAGTATCTAGAGGATGAGAATCAGTATGTAAGTGCTGGCCTCGAGGTGGGAATTGAAATTTAGATATCAATCCCGAAAAGAGAGGGAGAGTCGGAATTTAGGTACCGACCTCAAAAGATGGGAATCAGAATTTAGGAATTGATTCTGAAATGAGATATGAAGTTTAGGTGTCAATTTCAGGAGAGGAGGGTCGGAATGTAGGTGCCGATCTCGAAAGATGGGAATCAGAATTTAAGGACTGATTCCGAACTGAAAATTGAAATTTATGTGTCAATTTCAGGAGAGGAGATTCAGAATGTAGTACCAATCTCAAAAGATGGGAATCAGAATTTAAGGACTGATTTCAAACTGAGAATTGAAATTTATGTATCAATTTCAGGAGAGGAGAGTCGGAATGTAGGTACCGATCTTGAAAGATGGGAATCAGAATTTAAGGACTGATTCTGAACTGAGAATTGAAATTTAGGTATCAATTTCAGGAGAGGTGAGTCGGAATGCAGGTACCGATCTCGAAAGATGGGAATCAAAATTTAAGGACTAATCCCAAACTGAGAATTGAAATTTAGGTATCAATTTCAGGGGAAGTGAGTCGGAATGTAGGTACCGATCTCGAAAGATGGGAATCAGAATTTAAGGACTGATTCCGAGTTAAAGAATTAAAATATATGTATCAATTCTCAAAAGAGAGTGTCGGAATTTAAGGACCGACCTCGAAGGTGGTTAATCAGAAATATAGGATTGATTCGAAAATAAGAATTGAAATATAACGACAATTCTCAAAAGAAAGTGTCAGAATATAAAGACCGACCTTGAATGTAGTGAATCAAAAATATAGGACTGATTCAAAAATGAGAATTGAAATATAGGTATCAATTCTCAAAAGAGAGTGTCGGAATTTAGGTACCGACCTTGAAAGTGGCGAATCAAAAATGTAGGATTGATTCAAAAATGAGAATTGAAATATAGGTATCAATTCTCCAAAGAGAGTGTCAGAATATAAGGACTGGCCTCGAAAGTAGTGAATCAGGAATATATGACTGATTCAAAAATATGAGAATCAAAATGTATGGTCAATTCTCAAAAGAGAGTGTCGAAATTTAGGTACCGACCTTGAAAATAGTGAATAAAAAATATAGGACTGATTTAAAAATGAGAATTGAAATGTATAGTCAATTCTCAAAAGAGAGTGTTAGAATTTAGGTGCCGACCTCGAAAGTAGTGAATCAGAAATATAGAACTGATTCGAAATGATAATTGAAATATAGGGACAATTCTCAAAAGAGAGTATCGGAATTTAGGTACCGACCTCGAAAGTAGTGAATCAGAAACATATGACTGATTCAAAAATGAGAATTGAAATATAGGGACAATTCTCAAAAGATAGTGTAGGAATTTAGGTACCAACCTCAAAGGTAATGAATCAGAAATATAGGACTGATTCATAAATGAGAATTGAAATATAGAGACAATTCTCAAAAGAGAGTGTCGGAACATAAGGACCAACCTCGAATGTAGTGAATCAGAAATATAGGACTGATTCAAAAATGAGAATTGAAATATAGGGACAATTCTCGAAAGAGAGTGTCAGAATTTAAGGACCAACCTCAAAGATAGTGAATGAGAAATATAGGACTGATTCAAAAATGAGAATTGAAATGTAGAAAGAGTTTGTTGTGTTGAATTTGTAGAAACATGTTATGTGAAAAGGATGATATTGTTGAAGAAGATTTGTAGATTTTTTTAGGGCTTTATTGAGAATGTGAAATTCCTTCGAGATGTGAAGAAAGTTAATGCAAACAAAGACGGTTGTGCTGCGCACATAAAGAGTAAGAAACTTCAAAATCGAGAGAATCCACTCAACAAATTTACTTTTTTTTCTTGTTGTTTTTATCATGTTTAACTTTTCAAAATATGTATTCAAAATTTTAATTTTAGTTAGTTGATTTTTTAAAAGAGATTATTTTTGTTGTTTTTTCATTTGTGATTATTTTTATTTGAGTTTTATTTATTTTGTTAAAGATTTGTTGCTTTGTTCTTCGTTCATTGTAATTTTGAACCAATGCATGGTCGTGGCTTCCTGACCGACTTTTTTGTAAATAGACAAATACAACAATTTGATGGCGCTACTAGAAGATTTAATTTCCAGCAACGACGTCCAAAGACTTGATCGCGACTTTATAGATGTGTCTGATTTGATTAAGATGTATAATTAATAATATTCAATAATGTTAAAGCAATGACGTTCAAAGACTTGATCATGACTTTATAGATGTGTCTGATTTGATTAAGATGTATAAATATAATATTCAATAATGTTAAAGTCAAATTTGTCAACGCAAGTGACTTTATAGATGTGTCTAATTTGATTCAGATGTATAAATATAATATTCAATAATGTTAAAGTCGAATTTGTCAACGCAAGTATACGTATTATATAATAATCAATAATGTCAAAGTCAAATTTGTCAACGCAAGTATACGTATCGCTCAAGTAATATAGGGCTCTAGTTATCGATCCCATAGGGAGAAATAAAATACTATGGACTAAGGCTTAATAAAAAGTAATAATAGATATTAATCCCATAGGGAGTAGTTTAGAATTACGAACTAAGATTTTAGAAAAGCAATACTGGTTATCGATCCCACAGGGATAAATAGAATACTACGGACTAAGGCTTAATAAAAAGTAATACTTTGTCAACGCAAGTATACATATCGCTCAAGTAATATAGGGCTCTAATGGAGTCCTAGATATCGACAGGGAGTAGTTTAGAATTACGGACTAAGTCCTTAGAAAAGCAAGACTTTAATCACAACAACGACGTTTAATTTGTTTATCTGTCACTAATAGGCAATTGAAATAAATAGATAATTTTAATAACTAATAAATAACTAATAATTAAAGTAGGGTTTAATTGTGATATTCAATATATA
>JXCR01015872.1:43353-58047 GCA_002079205.1 Phalaenopsis hybrid cultivar
CGGGGTCGAGGGCGCCGTCGGCGGCCTAGTTCAAATCTCCACATTTTGATCATTTTAGCTCCAAATTCGCTCCTTTTTTGCATTATTTTGCTTCAATGACCCTAATTCATCATTCATGCAACAAAACATCAAGAATACCTTTCTTTAAAGTGCAATATAATAAAAAATAGTATAAAATAGGTATGAAAATCTCAACATATTTTCCTCTGGTCACTTCCATCCATCGCACAAAAAGGCAATTAACAAAAATGCGCATTTCTGAAAGAAATTTTCATTAATCTGTTCCAATCAAGATGTCACAGATCAAGCGTAGGCTAACGCCTCAAAAAGTACACTATGTAGTCCATATCAAAGTACATCCAAAATATCTCATGCCAAGTATACACCGTGGGCTGAGTATGTTTGATACATATCATGTTGTTGTAAAACAAAAAGTGCTCTGAATATCTGTCTGAGGTATGACAAGCTCTTGATTAAGCAGACCTTCTAAGCCATGCTCCAGAACAAGAGTTCCCTTCGCATGTACTTAGAGGTACAACCCTATCATAGCTCGTATGATAGCAGCTCTTCTAATTCTGGGTCTGGCTGAAACCCGTATGGTGCTTTATTGTCGTCCATCCTATGGAAGGTCACAGACACTCTGCGGTGTCGCACCCCTAGAATGCAGTGCTTGGCGACATCTGCCCTGTTTCCTTTCAGGACCAAAACTGAACCGACATGCAGCGAAATCTCTAAAACTCCTCTGAACTCGCCAGGGCCGACAATGTCAATTTTTTTTCCAAATTATATATTGATTTTGCTCATAAATGAGATCATACAGAAGGGCCTCACAAAATTGTGGTGATCTATATGGGGAGGGATGCAATCACCCTCATCGTAGATGTTGATGATGCAACTATTCGGGATGCAGGTAGCTGGCAATATGCTCCATCTGACCATCCTATTGATCATCCACTTTATTATAGGAGGTAGTGGATCTGCCTGGTCATGTATGAGGATCCCAGGCAGATTCCCTTGTCTGTCGTTTATAAAATTGTAGCAGCAGTCGCACTGAATGGTGATCCTTTCTTTTGCTCTCATCCATTTCTTCAGCTCCGAGTATGTTTTTTCCATGAGAAGGCCTGCTCGGCCTCTGTCTCTCAAGTCAAAGATGCAATCAAGAATGCTTCTTTTGTCACTTTTGGAGAAGACCCTAGTATACAACTCCAAGCCTTCCAGTATGTTGACGAATCTTCCTTGGACTTCCTTGTAAGATTCAAATTCTCTTTTATTTACCTTACTTATCTTGTAGTACTCCATCGAACTAAGAGTCGGCAGTTGTCGCTGGCATTCCTCCATCTGAACATCGACAGGAACCCAAACTGGCGCTGACTCATCTGGAACATGTGATTCAGCATTTAAAGGGAAGTGCGACCCTGGACTCCATGGTATATAATGGTCTGTACCCAGTGGGACATGTGGCTCATCCATCAAAAAATCTGCAGTCTGAGATCCGTCGGTGGTGGAAGTATACTCCTCTAATGTATTGTAGCGTTGTAGATGTAGGACATTACAGTCCGGGCATTCTACAAATGCCCCCCGTGGCTGGTCCGTATAGGTATCTCGACGTTGCAAGTCGGGCAACTCGTGCACAAGGCATCTGAAGCTGAAGGTGTCTCTGGCTCTGTAACGAATCCTGATTCTTCATCTATGGCAGATAGGCTAGAAGAGGTCTCCTTCATGCCTGGATCATACATATTCCCCTCAGGAATATGGGTGAGTAAGTTGTTTTCTTCCTTCTGGTGTCTGCGCTCTTCCCGTAGGAAAGCCCTCTATTTTCTGCGGCTGACATTTCTACGCTGAGTTCTGCGAAGAAAAGTGTCCAGTAGTCGTTGATTGTTGGCGGCTACTAGGCTTCCGACTGGTGTAGCTATCATAGATGGCTGACGGCTGGGCTCCTTCATCGGGTCCTGCTCTATCATCACGTTCTTTCCCTTATGTGATGTATTGTCTTTGGCGGCCACCCTTAACAGTGAAGGCAATCCCTCCTTTTCTAGACAGCTGACTACATTCATCAGTGGGCCTTCATAGTCCATATCAACTTCATTAAAGTCCCTGTTGAAGTCTATGGTTCCGCCCTGTGGCACCATTTCCTCATTTAGTGCGAGGTTCCAGCCATCCTTGAAAGAGAAGATCAGCCTCTGCCCGACATTTTTCTACAGATAACAGGAAAGATGTCAGTGGGCTGAAACTTGGTGTGAACAAGAACAAAACAAATTATTTATTAAAGCAATTATGTAGTTTGTTTTAGTGAGGATAATTGTTTATTTGTATATGAATTTTGTTTAATTTTATGGAACATTAAGTTCAAAAGTAGAAAGGAGAAAATTTGAAGTAAATTTTTTTTTTTCAAAATTTTCATTATATTGAGGTTAATTACAAAAAATTAGACCCGGTCATAGACATTTGGCCACATAAATAACCCTAAAATAATTAAAGTTTCAAAGTTCCGAAGCAAGTGAAGGCAAGCAATATCAGGTTGCATAATAGTTTTTCAAGTATTGTCCATTTATTGGTAGCATGGGTCTTTCACCTTAGAAATCCACTAACTGGTAAGCTCCTCCTGTGTAGACCTTTTCAACGAAAAAAGGTCCCTCCCAAGTTGGGCCAAATTTTCCACCTATTTTGCGGCGTGCAAGAATAGGCCTTTTGAGCACAAGTACGAGGTCACCAACTTTGAATGTCCTTGAGCGGACCAATTCGTCATGGCCTTGTACCATCTTCTCTTGGTAAAGCTCCAAGTGTTGTTGTGTTTCAAGTCGTTTTCCCTCAAGACTTTCCAGTTCTTCAAGTCTGAGCTTTGCACTTTCTTATGTTGTAAGTTGGATGGCAACAGCGACTCTGAGAGACGGTGTTTGAATTTCTAGTGGTAGCACGACCTCGGACCCATGCACGAGCATGTAGGGTGTACACTGAGTGGCAGTCTTGAACGTCGTCTGGTAGGCCCACAAGGCTTCTAATAGTTTGTTATGCCAATCCATTTTGTTTACATCTAGTGTTTTCTTTAAAATCTGTACCAGTGTTTTGTTGAAGGCTTCAACCAGACTATTTGCTCTAGGATTGTAAATTGTAGAGTATCTCCAATCTATCTCATGTCTTTTAACAAAATTATTAATTTTGATGCTTTTGAATGCTGTCCCATTTCCAGAAATTATTCTTCGCGGTACTCCAAATCAGTAGACAATTTAACTTTTGAAGAATTGAAGGACATGCTGTGTCGTAACCTCACGCAACGACACTGCCTCTGCCCATTTGGAGAAGTAATCTATAGCGGCAAGTATAAACTTGTGTCCTTTGGAAGATGGATGGTCTATCGAACCTATTATGTCCATGCCCCATCACTCGAATGACCACGAGGCAACAGTTGGGTGTAGCACATTCGGAGGTTGGTGTAAGACCACCCCGTGCACTTAGCATTGGTGACATTTCCAGACTGTATCCATGTAATCGGACATCATTTCTGGCCAATAATATCCAAGTCTTTTGATCTTCATTTTCATCTTTGGCCCTGACTGATGAGCGCCACACAATCCGACGTGTACTTCTTTAATGATATCTTGTGCTTCAGTTCTGTTCAAACACTGTAGCCACATCTGGTCGAACGATCTTCTGTAGAGGACGTCGCCCACTAGAGCATAAGACATGGCCCTTCTTGTAATGTGATGTGCTTCAGACTTGTCTTCTGACAGCTTTCCAGTATGCAAATATTCGATTAATGGCTTGCGCCAATCTTCGTTGATGTCTGCAACTGCATTTATTGCTTCTTCTTTTTTGAGCTTGTGTAGAGTTTTGAGGTCAATTCAAGACAAGACTTATCTTTCTTGTACTGTGATTTCAATGGAATCCTCCGATGGACATGCCATTTCCTTAGAGAGTTTTGCTAAAGCATCGACATGAACATTATGTCCCCTAAGAATCCGGTAGAAAGTCACATCGGGGATCTGCTTCAGCAGCTTCATCGTGTACTGGTGGTATTCTGCTAGCCGGGATTTCAAAATTTTGTATTGTCCGACGACTTGCTGGATGACGAGTTGAGAGTCGCTATAGATGTTAATTTTTGTTATATCCATTGAGATTGCCAATTCCAATCTGGTGATTGAGGCTTCGTACTCTGCTTCATTGTTGGTACACGACTCTGTCAGGTGGTATGGAACTTCAACATACCTTTCTCTGGCGTGATATAGAGCAAACCGATCCCTGCTTTGCCTGGTATGATTGTGCCTGATCCTTTGTCTTTTCTGGCTGACGAGGCGTTGTCGAAGTACATTTTCCAGTGTTGCGCACAGGAGAATTATATTTGTAATATTTTTTCATCTGGTAACTCGTCGTTGAGAGAGGACCCAACTTACAGTGAGTGTACATCGATAAAATCTGCTAGTATCTGTCTCTTGATAGCACGGAGGAGAACAAAAGTTATATCAAATTGCAATAAGATCATTGACCATCTTGCTAGACGTCTAGAGAATGTTGGTCGGTGACAGTGACTTTATATATGCTTAAAAATATAAGAATTTGATACTGCTGCTGAAAGATTTAAATCCTCGGCAACGGTGCAAAAAACTTGACAACGATTATAAATTTGATAAAGATGTGTATAAAATTTTCAATAATTGCAAAGTCACACTTATCAATGCAAGTATACGTATCGCTCAAGTAATACAAGACTCTAATGGAGTCCTGGATATCGATCCCACAGGGAGTAATATTAGAGGCTACGAACTAAGATTTAAAAAATCAATTCTTAATCACAAGAATATAGTTCAAATTGCATATTTGTCACTAATAGGAATTTGAAATAAAAATGTAATTTTAATAAACTCTTAATTAACTAATTCTACTAATAAAGTTTCTAATATGAAGTTCAATATATAAGAAAGCATCATTCTCCTTATCAAAAAATTTAAGTGAATGGATAAATTGAATTAGTTCAAATTGTATTGTGCTAAATAGGAGCATACTTATTCTTTACCCTTTGGAACAAACATAAAGGACATTGACTAATCCTATGCTTGGTTACTAAATCTACGGCTAGACTAAGAGGATACCGGGTCTCACTTTGGAGCTCCCACATTCTCTTCGCCTGAGGGCTAACATCTACACTTCAGCACCCAAACGATAGGACCGAATTGATAATTTTAGTCTGTCACTCTAAAATCTCCAATTCTATGCCCGATAATTTTTATTTCCCTATTTATTGCTCACCTTGTCACTCTAAAATCTCCAATTCTACGCCCGATAATTTTTATTTCCCTATTTATTTGCACCTAACTTTCAAGGACTTTGACCTCCCTAAATCTTGGATGTAATCTTCACCTTAGTTGTAAAACTATATTTATTTGCACCCAATTTCCAAGGGCTTTGACCTCCTTGAATCTTGGATGTAATCTTCACTTTAGTTGTAAAACTCAACCATATCAAGGGCTTTGACCTCCCCGAATCTTGGATGTAATCTTCACTTTAGTTGTAAAACTCAACATATAAAGGCTTTGACCTCCCTGAATCTTCGATGTAATCTTCACTTTAGTTGTAAAACTCAACATATTGAGGGCTTTGACCTCCCTGAATCTTGGATGTAATCTTCACTTTAGTTGTAAAACTCAACTTATTTTAACAAAAGCTTTGACCTCCCTAAATCTTGGATGTAATCTTCACTTTAGTTGTAAAACTCAACATATTTAAGGACCTCCCTGAATCTTGGATGTAATCTTCACTTTAGTTGTAAAACTCAACATATTTTAACGAATACCTCCCTGAATCTTGGATGTAATCTTCACTTTAGTTGTAAAACTCAACATATTTTAAAAAATTCTCTCTGAATCTTGGATGTAATCTTCACTTTAGTTGTAAAACTCAACATATTTTAACAAATTATTTTAATCTTGGATGTAATCTTCACTTTAGTTGTAAAACTCAACATATTTTAACAAATCAATTCAATCACCAAGTTTACGCCTGATAATTTTATTTCCCTATTTATTTGCACCCAACTTTCAAGGACTTTGACCTCCCCACCCGATAATAATATTTCCCTATTTATTTGCACCCAACTTCCAAGGGCTTTGACCTCCCTGAATCTGATAATATTATTTCCCTATTTATTTGCACCCAACCGTTGGATAATCTTCACTTTAGTTGTAAAAATCAATATATTTTAACAAATCTCTCAAAGATTGAAAGTAAATTAAGATTGAAGTGAAAAGATCATCACAATTTCTTTAACATTCTCATGGCACAACCAATTCAAATCACCATTTCACAAAATCTCAAGACAAGGAGAAAGAAAGAGAAAACTACTCAGAACTCATGAAGAAGATACAACAAAACTTGGAATTTATATATAAAAGCAAAGTCACACAAACTTCAATAAGTAAATACAACTTATCTCTAATTCCTCCCCAAGCAAACTTCTCGAAGTTCCTCTGAATCTCTTCCTTTCTTTACAGAACGCAAAATTCTCCTTTGAAGCGGCAAGGAGGATGAAATCTCTCACTTTCCTTCCACTCTTACAATCTCTCAAAGAATTCCTCATAATACGGACGACAACCTCGGAAACCTAAGATGAGTTAGGGCTTATATTGTATAGCAGAGCTATACAAAAGGCCTAAAGATAAGGTGAGGATTTACGTTGCATAAGCAAGCTACCTTGAAGTCCTATGGAAGGAAGATTGGAAGATTGGTTTAGCTGGAGAAGACAGATTTTGTTGTTGAAGATGGCCGTGCTGCCCACCGTGCTAGCTCCAAGCTCCTTGTCGTGACGAGTTTAAGTTTTCTAGTATGTCAAGTTACGATGTCAAATCAGGTGGCCCTATGGTTGTAGTTCTTTAAATTTTTTTTGGGGGCATGTTAAAGTTGATTAGAGTGACACCAGTTAGGATCCTAGGGTTCCCTCGTTCCGACACCACTATTTTCTATTGGATTCACTTAGTCCAAATGAATTTATTAAACTCAACTCATTGAGTTTCATAATTTCATTTAAACCGTGGGAAGCCTCGTTAGCAACCGTAGGTTACCTCCTGTAAAGGATTCCCATTCATCTGATAGAGACATCTTAATTTAGTTGAAGTAGTAGTTTTGTGTGCTATTAAGTTTTGTTTGTGATTAAGTTTTGAGTTGTTTTATATTTTGAATGTTGTGGAGGTGATTTTTAATCTTGGTTGATTTTATATTTGGTTTTGGTTTTGGTTTTTTTGAAGTAGTAGTTTTGTTTGTGATTAAGTTTTGAGTTGTTTTATATTTTGAATGTTGTGGAGGTGATTTTTTATCTTGGTTGATTTTATATTTGGTTTTGGTTTTGGTTTTGTGGCTTTACTATTAGTTACAGTTTTCATGCAGGGTGACATCGTTGTTTAGCATGGTGACATCGTTGTTTAGCATGAAAGTTTATGTTAACATAAAAAGTATAGTATGAAAGTACAAGAAAGACAACGCTGAAAACTGTAAAAACATACATGGCGAGTCTTCTCGTTCCACCACCTAAAACTCAAAGCATGTTAGGGCATTTATATGAAGCAGGAAAGTAAAGTTTTGGTGACCTACCTAACCCTAGGTCATATCTTGGTGGGTCCTTATTAATTTGATTAAGGATAATACTTATTAAAAAAAATATTTTAAGTTTAGTAGACCTCTGAGGTATCCAACAGATCTAGAAAAAGAAGCAGGTCTGTGCTACTCTCTCACTGCCTGATGAAAAATCCCGGGCTCTTTTAAACTTATTATGTTGCTTAATAATTTATGTTGTAAATATCCTTAATGCTCAGTGAGCATTGATGTCTCAATTATCCCTAAGAATAGGGTAATTATCACTTGTAATTTGATTTGGGAATTATGTGGGTGAAGACCCTTAAAGGGGCAAGTTTAACAGACTTAGCCAAATTTTGACTTGGGCTTGCAGTTTTTGAAAGATGTTTAAATTTTCAATTTTGTTTAATTTTTTAATCTTTATTTTCATAAAACTTGATTTAGCCTAGTTCACTACTAAGCCCTTAAGATCTTAGTGAATATTTTTAGTCCATTTGGAGGAGATTGAATTTTAAGTGATAGTTATGATTCATGTTTTTGTTTTGAAATTTATTTGAACATCAAATAGGGGTATTAAATTAGTGAATTATTGACACCCAAAATCATACCCCTAAGTTTAGGATCATTCTATTGACTAAACTCCCAAATTTATGTAATTGCAAATTTATCTTTTTGATTAAGGAAAATTAGGTTGGTTTCTACCAGTTAATCACTTATGTTTAAATCATCCAAATATGTTAATTAGAATAAAATGTTACACATTTCCCTTTCTGGAATTAAGCTTAAATGTTAATTAAGGCTTAATTTCCAAAATTACACTTTTGCCTCTAAGGCCCTATCACTTCATAATTTAGCAAATTTAATCCAAATGACTTTGGAATTTTTATTTTACCTCACTCATAGGTCAATTAAGACATCAAAAGAGAAAATGTGATTTTTTAAAATTTAATTTAATTATATAATTATTATAATGCAAAAATAAGATTTTTTAAAGGAAATTCCTAACTTGACCAAGGTAAAGCCTATCCCTTGAATTTTTTACTGGGGGTATTCTTAGACTAGAGAAGCCTTTGGACCAAATTTCATTATTTTTTTAAATTTTATTGGAATTTTAGGAATTATTTTAAGTTCTGGAGTGTTTATTAATTATAAAATATTTTAAGTGTGGAAATTTAAGTTTTATATTTTTATTAAATCTCCCTAATGTCATGGGACATAGAGAAAAAGATTCACATTTTTCTAATTTTTGTTTGAATTATTGGAATTATTTTAGTGAAAATCTATTTTTAGCTTTTAAAAATTATTTTAAGCTTTAAAATTAAATATCTTTATTTAGAAAATCAGGACAAATATTCCAATTGTAATAATTTAGAACAATTTCATGAATTTAATTATTTTTGTGATTTTTATCATTTTTTAATTATTTTAAATATTAAAAATAGGCTAAAAATGAAGTTTTTATTTTATTTACAATTTTATTTTTAGAAAATTCCTCTGATCACATAGAACTCCAAAAACCAAGTTTTATAATTTTTCAAGTTATATTTTAATTGTTGAAAATCATTTTAGTGCCAAAAATGTTATTTAACTTTAAAAATCAATTTTAGATACTAAATGAACTCTAAATATTTTGAATTTTTATTGGAAGTTATCTAAACTTTATATTTTAGTGGAGATAAAAAATTAAGTCATTTAGATGTTTTTGTTACCCAAAATTAATTTCCTTTGTATTTTAGGGTTGGTGGAAATTAGGTGCATTCTTAATGACTTAACCCATGAAATTATTTCCAAAGGGTCCTCTAGTCATTGTTAACCTTCCAAAATTTTCTTGGGATTTTCTAAGCAACATCCTAATTATCATGATTAATTTATGCAAATAATAGACATAAATTTGAAAAATATGGATCTCTGTCTAGGGACCTCCTCTAACTTTGGAAAAATCAGAGGATGTTCCCCAAGATAGAGGCAACAACATGCTCAAATTTCAAGCTATAATGATATGCCTACATGCATGGAGAATCAAAACATTCATATCATGGTTTAATTAATTAAAAATAAAACATGCATCAAATGGACTTCAAATCATTTCCACATTGTTCTCCTCTTTTCATTGAGCAAGAGGGTTTATTTTATTTTATTTTTGTGATTTTTCTACACTAAGATATAAATTTTCAAAGTTAGGGATCATTTTTTGATTTATTAAATTACCTATTTATCTATTTAAACGTGCGGCGCTGACTAGATCTTAGGCAACTCTGAAGACACGTGTGGCACACTCTAGTTGGACGCCGCCATCCATGTAGCCGCTGACTCGGCCCGCGGTTCATGTAAAGAAGCTTTGTCCAACTTGATCTCCTCCATCCATTGGATACACACGCGATCAGAAGGCTCCCCGTCATTGTCCCTGATAGAGTGATCCCGTGACCGTCCAAACTAAAACCCTAAGATCTTGGCCTAGACTCAACCAAATCACTTTGGGTTTGATCCTATGGACTCATCTAAGGGAGACAAACATATCCATATGGTAATCATGCAATTAAATTAGACCTAATCAAATGAAGAATTAAAATAGGCTCTGGAGAAGGAGAGGTTCAATACCTTAGCTCTGAGAAGGGAAACTTCGATCAAAGATGCTTGACACGTTCTTTGGGGTCCAAGGAGGCTAGGGATTAAGCCTCTTGCTGTGGTGCAAGGTCTAGGTATGAATTCGACTAAGGTGGATTTCAGGTGTTGGCCTTGAGCTATGCTAGGAGCTCTGTGGAAGGGGAATTTGATGGGGCTTTTTCTTCTCTCACCGTAGTGAAGGTGTGGGTGAGTTTAATTTGATTTTTGTGGAGTGTGGGAGTGTAATGAGCTCTGTCCTAGTTTTAGGCAGAGATTTGAGCTCAAAATTAGGTTCTGACAAGGGGATTCAGGGAAATGTGGTGGTTGAATTGCACTGAAGGGGTCTCAAAGAGGCTTTGGGATCAATTTAAGGAAGTCTCTTAGAGGAAATTTCAGCGCACCCTCCATTTTCGTGGAGTGGAGCTTTTATAAAAAAATGACTCAAGGCTTGCTGCCATGGCCAATTGGGGGGTGAAATGTGCTACCTAGGTGGAGGGCAGAAAGGCTCTGACATTTAATTTGGATGAGGTGGCCTCTAGGTTTGAATTGGGCTTAATCCTATGGGGGTGGCTCTCAGTTTGGCCATTTTTCGGCTACTAGGCAACCCGGCTGGCCTGTGGAGGTGGCCAGGGAGGTCGGGGACCTCAGGTGAACATGTCACAACAATTTAATGTGTTTGGGCTTTGTTTTGGCAAAAATATCATAAACTTAAGCAAATATGGAAAGAAATCCCTTAATTTAGGGGACCTTTGGTCCATGGCTTAGTTTTGGTGGTTTTAAGAGGTTTATATTGGCCACTAGGGTCCAACTAATGGTTATTGAGTCATTAATTTGGTGACTTTGTGGGTTCAATGTGGGTTCAAGTGATCAAAGCTTGGGTTTGGGCTAGGCTAGCCATGTAAATTGGCCTAATTTATTGATCAACATTGTGCAGATGATTGTTATGAAGATTTTTGGTGAAAAATTGAAATGATTTTGAGTTCAATTGGAGGGTCAATTTGGAGGATTTTTAAAATTTAGTCAATTTGGGTATGTTGGGCCAGACATGGGTCTAGGTTGAGCTAGCCTTGGGCTAAGTCCAAATTAAAGGGTCCAAATGATTAAGAGATATTTTGTGAAGATTTTTTTATGAAGGAATAGAGTGGAAATTTTGGGGCTAAGACCATCAATTTGGTGAGATTTTAAGACATGGTCAATTTAAGGCAAATTTAGGGCTTTTTAGACTTAGGTTGGAATCAAATAAATTTGAGGCTTTACCAAGGCCAATTGAAAGTCAAGTTTGATATAGGGGAATATTATGAAGGTTTTTAGCACAAATTGTGGCAGGTTGAGTAGGCCATAGGTTCAATTTGGTGGAACCAAGTTATGGGGCCAAAATTGGGATTTTTATTTAAATCAAAATTGGGTTCAAATCATGGACCAATTAGGCTTGGATTTGGTTTATATTAGTCACAAGAAGGGTGAATTTGAGTTTAGAACTAAAATTGGGGGAATTTGGGAAAATTAGGCCTTTAAAGGGCAATTTGGGGGTTTTGGTCAAAAATGGTCAAATTTGTCGAATTGGGTCATGTGGTTTGAAGAAAATGAAATAGGGAATATTTGAAAGGTTTTGGGAATTTTTGAGATTTTTTGGAATTTTAGGCTAAGGAGGGGTACATTGGTAATTTGGCAAATTTTGGTGATTTTTGGTAGTTTGGGTGTTTTCAAGGTGTTTGGAATGATTTGTGAACCAACTTGGATGTTTTGGGTAAATTTGGGAATTTTGGCCAAATTTGGGTCCCAAAGGTATTTAGATAATTTTGGGGAGTTTAAGGGCAAAATGCTAGGTTGGGCATCTTGGTAGAGTTGAGGTACCAACCACCTTCAATAAGCCATGGACCAATGGAAACCCCATTTTGGGTTCTCTATGTACTGGTCTTAGCTAAACCCTAGCCCAGGGCCAGTGGGTTTAGAGGACCACCTACATGAGTATCCCAAAAGATCAAGGGACCAAAGCCTAGAAGTTTAGGTTTAGGATTGTGAGTGAGAGTTAGTGCAAGTGTGTGCCTTAAGCACTAGACCAACACCCAGGGTCAACCTTAAGGTCCAACAGTCCTAAAGTGACTCATCTTGAGTTCCCCCATAATGACCCCAGCTACTAAGTGCTAGAGGTTAGGACCAATATGTGGAACTTCAAATTGAGTAAAGAAGAATTGGAAATTTCTAATGGTGAGAGTTCATTTTCTAGTTTTCTAAAAATAGTCAATCAGGAAGTCCTATGGCTAAACCTTAGGCTATTAAAGAGGAAAAACTAAACCTCAACCAAAAGTGAGGTCAACATCTATTCATATATAGCGTCACATAGTTCAATATCATAGACGTGGGTTTAGGGCAAAACCAGGGTCTTAACTAGTGTACCTGTGCCATAAACTAGTGCTGGCAAGATGTACCAGCCTCTTATTACAAGAGGAAATAAAAAGTCCATCTCAGTTTACTCAGTGCAAAAATTGAAGGGTTTTCATGAAGAAAACCTTCATAGTCTAGGGCGTGAGAAAATTAAAGTGCTCTTCACTCTTTAGGCTAAAAGTATTCCACCTCTTCCATAAAAAAAGAGGAATTAAAAATATAAAATTCAAGATTGCTACAATCCCGCATATTATGGGATTATTCTTTTGATTTTATTCGAGGTCTCAAAAGCTTAATAACCTTGCAGTAATCTTGCATTTTATTGGTCATGGATGGTGTGAGTCTAACCTTCGTCATTCAAGGTCTCGAAATCTTAATACCAAGAACACTTTGACACACCATCCATGACCAATCCTAACCCTAAGGAAGGTTAGACCTTGAATGACGAAGGTTCGACAAAGTGGTTGAATTGCGAGGGGGGTTACAAATGTCATTGTTGGATGTTGATTAGACAATTCTTATTTATTTATAAAGTTCATGTTTATTTTATGCTACATGTATTATGAATATTTTAGATATTGTAAGTTTTATGATGTTTGCAATTATTTTTTCTTCTTTTAGATTGCTTTTCGTTGTTTTTTTTTTTTGGGTTTGCGAGGTTCATCATGAGATGTTCGACCTTGCGAGTTCTTCTGGATGGCCTGTTAGTCATTAATGTTTGGTGTCAAATGTGAAATCATGATAAAGGCAATGAAGTTCCTTTTGTCTTTTTTATGTTGGGGTTTTTGAGGTACTTCTGGATGGTCTGTTAGTCGGTGTTGATTAGTGTCACATGTGAAATCATGATAAAGACAACTAAGCTCCACTTTTCTTTTCAATGATGGGGTTTTTTAGATATTTCTGGATGACCTTATTTTTGGTGATATGCATATGAGAAAAACTCGAACTTGGTATTAAGTAAGCTAAAGGAAACCAAGAACCATTATTTTATAAGGTCTACTATCTTCTTGTAATGACAGGTTCAGTGAAGTTCGTTTTCTTAGTTCTCTGAGACCTCGTGTTTGCACAAAACTATAATTGATTATTGCTTTTGTGTACTTGTACTTTTGTTATGACTAATGGATTGTCCCAGATGATTATTTTACCACTGTGGACTTCAGACTTCCCTACTGACGTCACGTCAGACACATAGCTAGAGGAGATAGTTCAACATGTGCCCACGAAAAATCACAGAGAAGTGTGACTTCTTCTGGTAGGTAGATAGTTTGACATATCCCACTATAGTTTATGATGAGGAATGGGTGGTATCCTTAGAGGATGATGTATCTCATGTTATACGTTGTCTGCATTTTAAAACTAATATTATCATAATTTTAAATGTATTTTTAATAGTTTTTTTTCTTTTTTTAGCAATCTTGATACTCATTGTTAAGTGAAGTGTATATCTTATCTTTTGTATTATTCTGAAGTAGTTTTTTGCTTATCAAATATCAAATATATTTCTATGAAAGTTTTGTTACAAACAAAATTACTAGATAAGAGCAGAATGATCATTTATTTAGAAACAACTACAAAATAACTGTTTTCCAACAGCTCAAAATAAACAGTCAACCAGCTTATCTGGATCAGCTGCTCAACAGCTTCTCTGCGGCGGCTACTTATCATCAGCTTATTAATAAGCAATAGTTGACCCAAACAAATCCTCAATCTTTTCAATCATATATCAAGGATGGGTGTCGTACCATCATTACCTGACACCTGCATCACAATTTTTTCATCGTGACACTAGAGAATGGCACTACATAGTGTGAGATGTATTATATTGATTATTTTATTGCCTTTCTCTCTTCTGAATAAAAAGGAAGGGAAACTTCATTTCTTAGAAGTGAATAAAAATTTCCTTATATAATGTTAAAAGAAGAACAAAGTGTTGTAAAAGACCTATTTGAAGTCATTTGAAACATTGTTTCGATAACCATTGATGTAAAAACTTAGGGTCCGTTTGGGGAAGCTTGTGCGTTTCAAGATAAGCTGCTTATCCTGAAACGCGGCCCGCGGACCGGTTGCAAGGGTCGACCCGCGGCCCGCATTTAGTGTAAAAACTCAAACGCAGTTTCAGATAAGCCGGCGAAACGCGCGAACCAAACG
>JXCR01015872.1:72963-105311 GCA_002079205.1 Phalaenopsis hybrid cultivar
CCATTTTCTGCTCCTAGGATATAAAATTGCTTTCATGGAAGAGAAGGCCAAGATTTTCCTTGTTTGTTGAAAGAGATCAAGAGAGGTAAATTTCTCCTTTTTTTTCTTTTCTTATTAATAGTTTGTTGAAGTGGTTTCTTACAATAATTTGGGGCATTTATAGACATATCACAATTTGGGGCATTTATAGACATATCACTAGAGCTGTAAATGAGCCAATGCACTCGATGAACAACTCCAACTTAGCTCGATTAAGACTCGATTATGTTTGTTTAAATTAGTAAAAGCTTGAACAATTTTTAAAATCTCAAAGCTTAAATGAAACGAACATGAATATAATTGAACTTGTTTATTTATGTTTATGAACAAACTCATTTATTGTTTCACAAATAACTTGTTAAATACTCAATATTAAGCTTGGTGATAGCTCGTATCATATATAATATTATTTTTAAATAAAATNCAGTCCTGATCGGACACCACACCCAATAATTTTCATAATTGGGATGTATGAATCTGGTTTTCATAAATTTACGAGACTGCCCCCAAACCCATGCAGAAGTGCTGTCGGTGGCGTGAGTGATTAATTAATCTCGTAGATCCTGTGCCCTCCAATTAGAAAAAAGGTAAAACAAAGAACTAATAAATTTGTCCAAAGGCTGGCTTGCTATATAAAGCGTTTTCCTCCTTTTTTTAGTGTATGAATTATTTCGTGCATTTAATTTTTGGAAATTTACAATAAATACTAATCTCAAGCTAACAAATATAAGACCCAAAATTTTTAATTTATTTATATGCCACAAATATTTTTAGGTACGCCAAATATACTGCTCCATTTCATCTCGTCCTTGATCTCCGTTCCATCTGTCTCGTCCGGCCTGGGAAGAAAGAAAAAAAAAAACATAAATCACTGTTCTCGTCCCCGGCTCCTGATTAATAAGAACATATGTACCTTTTAGTGCTCCAATTCTTCCTGCTTCATCTTTCTGCATTTGGGCTCCGTCAATGGGCATTTGATGTGCCCATTGTCATGAAAGGATAAGTTGCATCACAGAAGCAAGAGAATGTTGCAGCTCTCTTGTTGTTCAATCTGAATTTTTCAAAGAGTCGCTAAAAAATAGAGTGTAAAATAGGAGGGAGTCTCTTTATTCAATCCGAATGTATATGAGAGTCACACTTAAAAATAAAGTGTAAAATAGGAGAGAGAGACATAGAGAGTGCACAGTAACTTACATTGAAATGAGTGAAGTGCATGTAATTAGCCTTTATTGTAAAAATAACCCTCCTATTTTTAGAGAGGAGGGGGTACAATGTTCATATCTTAACCTTTTTTTTAATGGGGGTCTTACATGATATTTTGGGTATTTACATCAATGAGCCTATGACCCGGCTACCCAATCGCTCGGTCGGCTAACATTAACGGGTTTTGGGTCGGCAAGACTTGTTCAGCCGACTATACTAACTTAGGGGTTGTCGATTGGCTCATGTTGAACTTCGGTAGTCCAGACTTGGCTCGGTCGTCCTGAGTTCATTGGTTCGCTGCTTTGGTCTAGATGTCAACTATGGACCCTTAGATGAGGAGCTTTTGTCACTAGGATGATATTATGCTATTAGTAGATAGTAAATCACCATAATCCAAAAGTTAGTTCATCCCTTGACAAAAAGTCTTTCTGGGTGTTTGTGGAGTATATCATGGTCATGGTAAAACCTTCGACCTCCTGTTGAAGAGTCTCAGAGGCTCTTATGAGAATATTGGCGATGTTGGGGCAAGAGTCAGGTTGATGTCTTCTTTTGGCTCGATAGATCTTGGTCATTAGCGTGGAAGGCCTTCGTTTGATCTGTTTTAGGTCCAAACCCAAAAAATATGTATTTTGTCAATTAAGTCTTTTGATCTTTGATGATGGGACATTTGGTCTTTCTTTGTTGGTAATCCCTGTCCGTACTTTCATGTCTCTTATTCCGTTGAATTTCCATAAGAATCGTGCTGACACATTTCTGATGTGTATATTTAAATTCATTATTTCCTCTACTTCTTGAAAGTAACAACTACAATAAGAATAAGAGAATTAAATGTAGAATGTAGATTCATTTATTGCTTAATAAGTACTTTAATAATTGAACTCTCTAGATTTATGTGCTTGTACCCTCTATAAAGAGAGTGTGTTTGGTTTTTTTGTTATCGCATTTGCTTTCGAGTGCATCTCCCAGTCGGTCAATTTCATGTGTTTTTATGGTGAGGGACCTGTAGAGAATGTCTTTAGCAAGGAAATAATAATAAAAGACTTCAAGCTTAATATGTCATGATTCCACTCTGAGGAATTCGATAGAAAGAAACTACCAAAATGAGGGAGTCAAATAGAATATGAGAAGAGGCATGGGGGGACAAAAAGGCTGAAAGGTGGGATCCGTGCTGAGGGAGAGAAGAACCCTTTGGGTGCTAAGTGGTCAGTAGAAGGGAGGCAGCTCAGAAAAGGAAAGGCGAGTTAAGCAACTCGTTCACAAGAAGAAACGGGTTGGAAACTTGTGGGAAAAGGTTACGTTGTCCAACTCGATGACACATCTTTGGAAAAAGAGGGAGGCAAGTTGGGTTGTCTGCTTTTCTATGTGTTGATTCGTTCTTTTAGTGTTGCATGTTGTCAGCTAGCCGAACAATCTACAAAGGGAACTGTCAAGTCTCCACTGCCAGAGGAAAGGGAGGATACAATTCAGCTACCAATCGACAGAAGCAAGACAGTGGGCATTCCATCGATGTCAGGTGAGAGGCTTTCATTGTTCTAGAGATCAAAGATGGATTGACTGCTTAGCATGAGAAGATACAATCTTCTATAATTAAAAAAAAAATTCATGTTGCTATCATTTTTTTGTTGGTGCAGAGGAGGTGGTCCTTGTCATTGATTCACCATTAAAATGTGACACGCCTACTTTTTTATATACATTTTATGCTAATTTTTAATGATATTGCACTTTAATAAAAGGTGTTTTGCATGTTTTTGATTTCAGGAACAAGAGGAGTTGTGGAGAAAATGGAGTAAAAATGGTGCAATTTGGAATCAAATGGAGCAAGGAAGAAAATTCTAACCTGACACATTTTGATATGCCTTTATATACATAATTTTCTTTACATTTATCATATGTTTTTGAATGAAATTGTACTTTAAAGAAAGATTATTTTTATGTTTATATTATAGGTATAACACTTGGAGCGGATTGGAACTGAAACGTGGCAAAACGGGAGCAAACACTGGTGCTGCCAGTCTCACCCAAAAAATGGCACTAATGCACTAAACGGTTGTGGACGGGTTCTAGAAGCCCCAAGGAGTTTTTAGATGGTTTTTGGCACTTGGAATTACACCTTTTGGCATCTGAAAGTCTTGGAATCTCCATGGACGCCTAGAGGTCGTAGATAAAAGTAGAAAATGTTGATTTCTACCTTTTCTGTCGAGTTTGGTGAGGGATTTTGAGAGATATATGTAATGTATTGCATGAGTTTTACGTTGATTAGTAGGAGACTTTCTTAGAGGTATTTTCATCTTTCTTTCAAAAAGAAAAAGCTAAGTATTGTATTCTTCATTTTCTTATAATTATTGTAAACACTTATCTAGTGAATTTGCTTTGATTTAAATAAATTTTTCTATTGTGTTTTCTCCATTCTTAGTGAGTAGTTTTCATTACTTTTTCTCCTTGTGATGAGAATTAATCATGTGTGGGATTAGAATGGTTTGAAGATCCAAAATTTTGATGGTATTTTCACAAGTTCTTAATTTACTTTGCAAACTGTTCATTTGTAATGTTATAATCTATTGTGAAGCATAATGATCTGGGATATCTATGATTTCACACAATTAGTGATACCACATTAACCCTTAGGATGGGAGGACACTTACTCCATGAGGGCTGCAACTAAATAGGGAGATAAGTTTTAAAGGATGTAGAAGTGGTGTATCTAGGGTGACAGACTAGATTTTTGTCAATATGATCTAGAGTTGGAACCTGAGGCCTGTTTAGTCCTATAAAGAGGGCACACTAAGTAATCTGGAAGTGACAGACTAGAACCTACCCAACATAACCATATTAATTAGAAATTTAATTTAGTTTGCTCAATGTTCTTTATATACTCGGGAGAGGGTAAAGAAAATGTATACTCCTATTTGGCACAAAATTACATTTAACATTTAAACATTTGATTCTTCCACTGATTATGATCTCATTGTAAGGAGAAAGGAATTTTGATTATATAAGAACTTTCCGAGATTTAACATGTCTTTGTCGGCACTATTTTTGGTGTGGGGTTTGCCCGTAAGAAGCTGTCGGTCATCAAAATAAAAATCTCGTTGCCCGCTTCGGAAGGACGTTTTTTTAAAAAAAAAATTAGTTTTGAAAAAGATGAAGTCAAACTGACGCCATAATTTTCATAATTTAGATGAAAGAACGCTTTACCTCAAATCCTGTATCTATCCCGAAGGATGAACACAAGAGTTGAGGGTGAGGCTTTCGATATTTTCATAGTTTAGATGAAAGAGCCTTACCTCAAATTTTGTATCTATCTCGAAGGATAAACACAAGAATTGAGGGTGAGGCTCGATCAATAAATGAAGAAAGTTATGACATCCGTTTGGTCTGTTAAACCAATGTATTGGCCGACAAATTCCCCTATATAAAGTTATGACATCCGTTTGGTCTGCGAAACCAATGTATTGGCCGACAAATTCCCCTATTATATATCTATCTCGAAGGATAAACACAAGAATTGAGGGTGAGGCTCGATCAAATAAACTAAAGATATCTATCCCGAAGGATGAACACAAGAATTGAGGGTGAGGCTCGATCAAATAAACTAAAGAAAGTTATGACATTTAATATAAGAAATTAAATAGGGTTTGTATATTTTGGATTTGGGAAAAGATTCCTATAAGGGCAAGCCCCTATAGTTAATTACATCTTAGATAACTGAAGGTATTGGCCGACAAGTTCCCCTATTTAATATAAGAAATTAAATAGGGTTTACATTATGCTATTCGGGAAAAGCTTCTTAGAAGGGCAAGCCCCTATAGTTAATTACATCATAGATAACTGAAGTTACCTAAGAATACTCTCAAATCAAGAAAAATTAACTTCAAGGAGTTCAAATGGTATGGACATTTCAAAGATATCGGACTAAGAAGTGTAAAGGGAATTTGTTCAAATTTGGAACATTTTGTTTTGGAGTCCAAAGGAGGAAACACTAGAGGATGTCACGGGNTCAACGGTGGTCTACGAAGGTCAGCCATGATCGGTGGTGGTCGACGACGGTTTGCGATGACATGTGAGGTGTCAGGCTGTATTTTTAGTGTTATGAGTGCAAATGCAGGAATATGAACCATTTTGATCGGACGGTCCGAAGAGCCTCCCTCGATCGGATGAAGTTTGATTGATATTTGAGTGCCTTAACGATGTCGAAATTAAGCAATCTTGGACTCGTTGGATTCTTCTTATCGAGACACTCGATTTGACTATGAACTCGCTAGATTCGACATTTGTTTGACCTTTCAAATGCTTCCGGAGATTCTACAAGAGTGATTTAATGATTTGATCCTAGCTTGATCTGACTCGGATTGGACTAATTTTTATATCATTAGGTCTGTCTTATCGAGCCGGTCAGTTTGACTATAAGTTTGTTGAAATCAAAGTTCTGGATGACGTTTTATCAAGATTTGAACGTTTCATGCTCAAAATATTGCCTCAAGATTCGTGTCAAATGATGAAAATTTATTGGCGGCGTATCAAAGTGCTTTGCTTTGGTAAAGCTCTTGCTAGTCTATTTGGCCCTAGCATGAGTCGGTTGCCTTGAGGAACTTCACATCTTGAAATCGGTCCAGGAGCTTTTGGCTATACATGACTGTTATTTTATTTCTTTTATATGTGTCGCTTTCGCTGTCCAGTTGGTATGCCGGGTCACTGTAATTCCCCTCTGGCAAAGATTCTATCCCACCCGTGCTGCATGGAGGGTCAAATTTAGGCACACGAGGAAATCGATATTTGGGCCCCTGCCAAATATCCATTTCTTTTTTATAATATATATATATATATATATACAACTCCCAAACTTTAATATTTGCATGTGTAGCACTCGAATTATTAATTTTATATAAAAAATTTCACAATTATTTACTTTTTTTATCAGTAAAATATATATATATATCTTCATGTATAGGCTCTTTTACAATAAAAAATTATGGATGTAAATATAAAAATTGTATAGTACCTATTTAAATTTTACTGGTTATTTTGAATAAAAATAGGAAAAGGATTTTCAATTAAAAATTATTGATGTTAGGAGTTGGGTATTTAGGCAAGATTTCGATCTCTACCAACAAATCTCAACAGAAATTTAAATCCTCAGCATGCAAAAACTTTACACCTGTCCTTGCATAATGAATACTAAAAAGTTTGTTATTTAATTTAAGTTTAATATTTATGTAAGCGTTGAATCCTAAGTTGTCTTTTATGAACACGCCTTGAGAGCTAGAGCCGAGAGCATCTGGGGATCAAGTCGATTCAGTTCGAGGCTCTTCGAGACTGGTCCATTATTTGCATATCAAGTCGCATTGGGACGACAGTTCGAGGCTCTTCGAGACTTTCTCTCCATTNATTTCAAAGAAGGAGGAATTTAATGTTTTTGAATATGTAGGTTGTCCGAGAACCTCGTATTTGTGGTGGATGACATATATAATCCATTATAGAGTTTCATACGTTGTTGTTTTCTGTTAGATTCAAATCCATCCACAAATTGACATCATCAGTGAAAGAGTTAAAGTAGTGAGCAATTTGAGCCAAAAGAAAAAAAAATAAAGGGAATGATGGGAAAGAAATAAGTGGTTCTCAATCTTTGGAAATCTCACATGAATTTCAAGAGATATTTTCTCATCTTCTTTGCTGAAATGTAAGGATAAGGCACACCAACAAGCACAATATCTCTGTCTTATTCTACCATGAGCATTAATATTGTTAGGTATGGTTTGAGTAAATGCTCGGCAAAAATGTTTCTCCNTGGACAACGCACACCAACAAGCACAATATCTATGTCTTATTCTACCATGAGCATTAATATTGTTAGGTATGGTTTGAGTAAATGCTCGGCAAAAATGTTTCTCCTTTTAAGTGTGATACGTGCTGGAAAATTCATGGCGGTAGAGTAATGGATTGTCGTCTTAGCATTGCATGAGGATTCGGCACACACTCAGATGAACCTGTGATGACACAAGAAGTTTTTACGTGGAAAACCCATGAAGGGAAAAAATCACGGGGCCTCGTCCGGTTATAAAAATTTACTATAAGTTGATGATTATAGAGGCCCTTCGTCCCACGGACGGTAAAGAGTTATTAGATTTTCCAAGGTATAACGTCGACTGACGACGTCTGGTTGGCGGTGGTCGACAACAGTTAATAATGGTCGGCGGTGGTCGACGGAGGTCAGCGGTAATCGACAATGGTTGACGACGGTCAGCGGTAATCGACGGAGGTCAGCGGTGGTTGTTGACTGTCGGTGTTGGTCGGCGGTGATTGGCGGCAATCGATGACAGTCGATGAAGGTCGGCGGTGGTCCACGAAGGTCGTCGGTGGTCGACGGCAACCGATGACGATCANTGTGGCGGTAGAGTAATGGATTATCGTCTTAGCGTTGCACAAGAATTCAACACACACTCATCCGGTTATAAAAATTTACTATAAGTTGATGATTACAGAGACCCTTTGTCCCATGGACATGAAAGGATTATTAGATTTTCTAACGTACAACGTCGACTGACGGTGTCTAGTTAGCGGTGGTCGACGACAATTGATGATGGCCGGCGGTGGTCGACGGAGGTCANTGGCATCCAATTTTTGTTGAAAATCTTTTATAAGGTTATTTGTGACCAAACACAACAATCAATTTGAGCTTAATCCAAAGTTAGCTCAAGTTTGACCCAAATTAGATCTATATCCTAAATTTGGGTCTAAAACCAAAACCCATCAAAATCCATCCAAATTGACCATCAAATCAACTTCATAATTTTCATCCTTCATGAAAATTGTTCATTATGATGTTTTACACCAACAACAACAATTAATTTGATTATTCATTATGATGTTTTACACTAAACTCAATAATCAATTTGAACTTAGCCCATGGCTATCCAAAGTTTGACCCAAACTTAGCCCAACATGCTTAAAATGGGTCAAAAAATCAAAAATTCATCAAATTGATTNGTTGATGGAAAGCTTAAGGTATGAATTTCTTTGTTCTTATTTTCTTTTTAACCAACAAAGCCGCGTTTGATATTGCTCTTGTTTTAAGATTCTTGAAATTTAACAGGAAAATCATGTCCTTTTTTTAAAACCAGAGATATTCCATGTATGATATTTTTGCTTGCAGGATTTAAACCATTGTCATTTTTGTTCCTACTTCATTCTTTGCCCAAATGGCATGCATCAATGATTTCTCATCTTCTCGGTTTTCCAAAATATGTTCATCTGATTCTTCTCATCTTTCTTGTTTGATTAATCATGCATGAAATAAGTTAACGGCCCTGCCAATGGTTCTAGATGTTGGAATAATGCTTCTAGAAAATTTAAAGAACTAAACATAGGGGTAGT
The DNA here is from genome assembly GCA_002079205.1 of Phalaenopsis hybrid cultivar. Lineage (NCBI taxonomy): Eukaryota > Viridiplantae > Streptophyta > Magnoliopsida > Asparagales > Orchidaceae > Phalaenopsis > Phalaenopsis hybrid cultivar. The sequence goes on from JXCR01015872.1 coordinate 81,577, forward strand.
AAATAAGTTTAAATTTGGCATAAAGTAAATTTTAGGTGCTTTTTTTACGATAATAGGTGGCCTTATCATGTAAAGGGTGTTTGTCTTCAATTTCAGATGTGTCGCTCAACTCACATCATACGGGCTCAATCTGCAGTGAATTAGCTCGGGACTTTTGCAGAAATGTTATCTTTTTTTATTTTTGGTTTTTCTCAATAATGAAGGGGCTGTATGAAATCTCTTTTGTTTTTTTATTTATTTTCGTATTTTTATTTTTATTTTATTTTCTTTATGTTTTAATTTGAAATAAAATATGTTTGATTATTTGATTACGGTATGATTGTTTTTAAAAACACTCAAAACATTTTTTAAGTGTTTTGAAAAACATGTTAATTTGTTTTTATAAATAAAATGTAAAAATACTTAAAAAACACACTAAAAAACAAGTTCTTAAAAATAAAAGAAAAAAAAAAAACTAAAAACAGACGTAAAAAACAAAATTGATCCCAAGCAAGCCTGAAGTAAATGAAGAGAGGAATGGATTATGCCTGTGAAAACAAATAGGGATAATAGAAATTAAGCAAATTAACTTTGGATATGCAAGGCTTCACAAGACCATCGACCTCCTCGTGGTCCGTGAGATCACTCTCTTTTCATAGTCGAACCCCAATTCTCCATCACCCTTCACCACCATAATAGTTTTATCCTACCATTAAAAGTTGATAGTGCAGATATTTGAATATGCATGTTCGCACAAGGTCCACATTGATATCTAACAAATAATGTTCACAAGTTGGGATAAAACTCACCCCGCTACAACTCTTGTCAATGCTTTATGAATGGATAAATTTATCATAACATATGTAATCCTTGCTCTAGTAACGCCACCAAGGGCTATAAATTTGATTAGCACAGATATCTTTTGCAATGCTCGGGGCCCTAAGAGGGATTCAAACTGAATGTTTCATATTCTAGTGCGAAGATGATCATTTTGACTCTAGAATTTTATGCTTAGTTAAAGTTGGCACAGAAAGCTTTTGTGTTTTGGCGACTCTCATTCAACATGAACTACACTAATGTGCGGTCTTCTTTGATGATTCTGTTTTTGCAATTAAAAAACAAGGAATGTTTACATTACTTAACTATGCATGAAAAGGTGTATTTAACTTTCTAAAAGTAAAATGAGGTTATTTTTTATGTGATATACAAAATCTGGGTGGTATAAATATAAAAAGTAATATTTAGGATTTAAATATGTATGAAGGAATTGAGTGGTATTCATGTAAATGCCCAAATAAATAAAGGACTGAATAGGCAATGAATTACATTCTCTAGTACAACATAAAAGCAAAGAATCCTTTAAGAGATTAGGAAGTTTTAAATCCCCCTCGTTCTTTCCCAGTCAGACTGAGAAATTAATATAGAGGTAGTCTTCTTAGTCTTTCTTAACCTTGACCTAGTCATTAAAAATAAAACTTGTTTGATGTTTTTTCTCATGTGCAAGGCATAAGAATTCCCTTAAAATTTACCATGGGTTCTATTGTAGACGCTATACCATTTTGTGATTTTTTTTTTATTTGAAAAAATATGTTTAGTTGGAACTTCATTAGAAAAGAAAAGAGATCGTAAAACAATATGAAATCATATGTATAATTTAGAGTTTATTTTATTATGATGGCTCAAAATTTGCAGAGCAAGTTCCTAAGTTAATTACAACTTCAACTTTTAATTGACTTCTTATCAATTAAGATTTTGCCACACCGACGCCAAGCCCATCAAATAATTCGAAGATTTATTTTAGGCGTAAGGCTAAAATGACAATTTAATAATTTATTATTTATTAATATGGGGTATAAATAAAACTATTATGTTTATGTTTATGGTTATGGTTATGCTATGAGATTGTTGTCTTGAACCTTAAGGTTAGGGTTTGGGAGGGATCGTCTACCTCTCGAATTGTATGCGCTTATCCTTTATGTAGCAGATTATGCTGTTTTGTTTTGATGAACTAAAATATTTTATTATACCCTATTTTTTGTGGAAACTCATCTTGGTTCACATCAAATTTGTATAAGAGCTTGATTTCTGGAGAGCAACCACTGAATTGCACCGCGTTTATGACCTAACTCGCGACAACAGTTGTCATTTTGGCGATGTGGGAAGATCAACGAGATTGCGACATTGGAGCCACCTTCGAGACTGAAGATCGACAAGTACAGGAAAGCCACAATCAACATGCATTAGTCGCGAACAGTCACGATTGCTAGTTGGATGCTGACGACATCGCGGTGTATTGTAAGGACCAAACGACACATACCAATGATACAATCACATCTCTTTGGTGATCGAATGCCTAAAAACCAACGAACTAGATTGCAACTTACAGAATTCTGCTATATTGATTGAAATTTTTTTGGGAGTAAAGGCAGCTAAAAAAATATGCTTTGGAGAAGAAATTAAATGAAGAGACGAGCCATAGCTGATTTGAAATCCAAGAGCATTTCTTGTCCATGGAGTGGTGGTTGTCCATGGAGGGGTGACTAACAACTCTGGAAGAAATGATGAAGAAGATCGTGAAGTTTCACACCCGTCTCCACCTACATCAGAATTGAGTAACGGTGTCTGGAGCGAATGTGAGCTGCAACAATAAGAATGATTCACACGACAACTTCACGTCTTTAGCTTGATATGGAGTCGTGGGATCGAACACAGGAATCGAGAGCAGACTCGAGAGATAACAATGTGAAGGATTTGCATGGCATCAGGGCAACATCACTGGCTTAGGCAAATATTGAGCCATGAGATTGAGCAAAGAAATTTGGAGTAGACTCAAGCATGCAATAATCCTGAGATAAGGGGCTTCGTTCATCAATGTATGCTCATACCACCGCCCCCAAAGTATAAAAGGACGAGATTGAGATATGGATAATACAACCAATTGTGAGCTTTCTCTAGCCTTAGTATTGTTAGTAAAAAAGGATGAGAGTTGGCGCTTCTATGTGAATTATTGGGAAGTGAATTAGAAGACAATGCTTGACAAAATTCCTATCCTAGTGACTGATGAGCAACTAGACGAGTTGTGTGGGGCTGCGATATTCTCCAATGTTAACTTGAAGGCATGATACTAGTAGGTTTGAATGCAGTTGAAAGATGTGCACAAGGCTACTTTTTGAATTGATGAGGGTCTACGAATTTCTGATTAATGTTACATTGAGTAATTTGAGGACTTATTTTAGGCCCAAGGCTAAAAGAGTAATTTGGTAATTTATTATTTTATTATTGTGGGATATAAATAGGGCTAATATGTTTAGGGTTAGGATTATACTATGAGATTGTGATCTTGAACCTTAGGGTTAAGGTTTGGAAGAGATTGCCCATCTCTTGAATTATAGGTACTAGGGTTATGGTTTGGGAGAGATCGCCTACCTCTTGAATTGTAGGTGCTTATCCTTTATGTATTTTGGTTGTATTATTTTGTTTTGATTATTTTTCTTACCCTAATTTCTGTTGAAACTTATCTTGGTTGGTATCAGTTTTATTAAAATATTGATATAACCTCAATAAGTTTTAATATTTTGCAAAATGTTTGGCATGTATATGTACTGCAAATTTGGAATTTTTAGCAAACTTTATGTTTTTTTATGACGGCATAAAAATTTGTTCTTACTGGGTACATCTAGAATGCAAGTAATTGACCGCCTCTCATGTTCGTATTACTCCCAAGTCAATTGGCTTATATGTGCTTTCGATTTCGAACATCCACAATGTAGTTAATGGCCATCAATGGCTCCATAAACATAGCTGAGGGACTCGGAAAACTTGGAACCTGTAATGAATTCTACGTGGACATGCAATAATCCAGTTACTGGCTGTGTGGCTGCATGGCCTATTTTCTGAATTTGTAAACTGCTTTTAAAGTTCAATACCAAACCTGTGTACCGCTGCATTTTGATTTAATATTTTTTGACCTATAGATAAAGTATCTAGTTAACTGCTCTATAAAAATCTTATAAGAACTTCAATTGTGTCATGGTTATGTGGTACTGCTGGTTGATATTGAGTAAGATTGATATCGGGCAAATATTACTGCTTATTACAGAGCTCAAGCTATGTGTCCAATTTGGCATTCCGTTTGCTATGTTTTGAAGGTGATGTGCCAAAGCACGCCTCCTTTAACTTTGGCCTATGGATGGACTGGTGTGTGTTTCAATTGGCTTATCTTGTGACAGAATTAGGATTCCACATGTCTGTGCGTCTGTGTGTGTGAGACACAGAGAGAGAGAGAGAGAGAGAGAACTTACTTTAGGTTTACAGGGAGGTTTAATGTTAAAATTTTCATATAGGTAGCTTTAAGCATAACGTGAGAGTCATCTCCGGGTTCTCAATTGCTCCTCCGGGCTTGGTCCTGCATTTGTCCTTACAACAAGAGCTTCCTCCCACACTCTCCCTCTTCAGAAAAAATGTGGATGTGGAAATGTGTGAATGCAGATAAGACTCAAGCTGATCATGAAAAATTGAGATTGGGTTCTGTGCTAGAATATTTATGGTGGCATATGAGAGATTAATGTTTTAGCTGTGTGAAGATCTGACATATTCACAGATAAATGAGAAACTTCATACGAGACATAAGTTTTTGTGGAAAATATGAAATTGAAAAACTACGATGCCTGGACCAAACGCAATGATTTTGTTAGTGTATATCTTAAGTTATAAGTGATGTTCTTTCTCGTAATTAAGGAATGCATTGATATAATATGTTGAACATGAGTTCTGTAGAATGAAAAGTTGGAGTAATTATGAGCATTAGAATTGTCTTGTGATATTCTTTATGGTATGTTCAATTGTTATTTTAGGAGAGAAGTCTAGTGACCAAAAAATTTGGCATAAATATTGATTTTGATGTTGGGAGTTATAGTTGATGTTTGCAAATTTTCATTGCATTTATTGTTGATGACAGATGGAGTTGTCAACGCAAGGCGATGGAGTTTATGGGCGTCAATGTTTTTGTTGGTATGGTGCATCAGGCTTTTAAGCGGTGGAATGTAGATGATTTGCATCAGCTTTATAGGTGATGCATGTCATCCCAGTGTTTGATGAGTGTTTGTGTAATCGGATGATGATGTTCGTGTGTTGTAGTTGAGCTGGTGGTTAGAAGATCTTTTTGGTTAATAATGGTCACGCAGTCAGGCAACTGCAGTTGGGTGACAATGGTCGAATAATTGTAGTTGGCCAACAGTGGTTGGTTGAGCTGGGTGAGCAATGATGGTTGGGAGAGTTTAATTGGCTAATGTTTGTCGGGGAGACTATAATTGGCTGATGGTGATCAGGTGACGTAGGTCTCCATTGTACGGTGTCTTAAGATAGTGATTAAAAGGTCTTATTGAGCTAACGACTATGGTTGGGAGACTATAGTTGGGGGATTATAGTAGGGATTGTGGTCCTGAGAGTGTACTTAGGTGATGATAGTCATGTGGTTAGGAGATTGTAGTTGGACAAATTATGGCTAGACGATTGTAGTTAGGTGATGGCAATCTAGTGATAGTGGCTGGTCGATGGTGGTGGTAGTTTTATAATAGTAGTTAAGCGACGATGGCACGGTGATGATGGTGTGATGATGTAGATCTGATAGCAATGGTTGCACGATGTTAGTTGATGTTGGTGTTTGAGGGCAATAGTTTGATGGTAATAGTTGAATGGTAGTAATTTGACTATGAAGGTTTGGTTGTGGTCCGATAATGGCGGTTAGGTAGTTGTGGTCCAATGTCGTAGTAGAGCAAGGGTGATCTAACAACAATGATTTCTTGATTGTTATCCAAGAAAGAAGGTTGGGATCGTGCAACTGTACTTTGATAGAGAATCAAATGGTGACAATCAGGTGATCACTTTTTGGGTAGTGTTTGGGCGATGCCAATTTGAAAGTAGTGGTTGGATAGTGGCAGTTTGACATTGGCGGTCAAGCAGTGCTGGTTATGTTGGTGGTGGTCAAATTGTGTCTATCTAATAACTCCGGCGATGAGGTAGTGGCGGTTTGATGATGATGATAGGGGACGTTAGTCCGACAATAGTGGTTTGACAATGGTTGTGGCAATTGAGTAGCAGCTATTTAACGGTGACAATAGGGCAATGAAATAATGACAATGGCAGCCAAGCGAAAACATTCTGATAACGTGAGTTGGGTAAAGATTTAGAATACTTGAAACTTGACTATGATCTCCCTGCCATCATTAATAGTCAGGACATGGTAAACACAAGGCCCTACTCACCCGACAATGGTCGGGAGGGTGTCTTTATGCAATTGTTTGGTTATGGTGATAGAATGATCATAGTCGGGTGTGTTTAGGAGCCAAAAGTTCATCGATGGTAGTCAAACAATGGTGCTTAGAAGGCTGTATTATACTTGATACGTTGTCAATGAATTTTTATTATTTGGTACAAATCTCGAGGCATTTTTCAAGCAAAAAAAACATTTCAAATTCAAATTCAAGATCTTCCAGAGATCCGATTTTAACAAGTTTATAGTTAAACTGATTTTCTCGATAAGACAAACCTAGTCATACCAAAATTGGTCATATCCGAGTCCGATCAAGCACGCTTCAATCCATCAAAGCACATTTAGAAACTTCAGATCATTAATTGGATGATCAAATGAATTCTAAATTTGACATATTTATATTCAAATTAAACATCTCGATGAGAGAAGTTCAACGAGCCTAGGTTCCCTTGATTCTTTGGTCAGTTGCTCAAATCATTAAAGAATTCCATTTGATCCATGGGGATCCATATTGGTCATACGACCACATGGCTACAGGAGTTATTCACCAAATGACTAAAATGCCCCCCCCCCCCCCCCCCCCCAAAACCCAAAAAAAAACCCCNCCATATGATCACATGGCTACAGGAGTTATTCACCAAATGACCAAAATGCCACCCCTCAAAAGCTAAAATAGAACCCCTATCTTCTCTTGAGGTGGGGTGGGGGGAGGGGAGAAAAAACTGTTCAATATTATTTTGGACTGAAGACTCGATGATAACTTTTGGCCTCCTTAACCCTATTGATCACTGCCAACCACTGCCTGTTAGCTGTCGTGGACCACCATCGGCTATTGCCTGCTTGCTGTCATTGAGGAGCTCTATTTACTTAGAAAATACCCCTAATACAGTATAATGAAGTGTCTCAAATATGGTGTAAGGAAGTATCTAAGAAGTTGGTGATAACTCCCAGCAACAACTGCTTACAACAACCATATTCAGAATGAGTCGACTTTCTCTGGAGTCATGAATTTTTTTTTTACATCGTATCGACAAATATGTTGTTTTTGGCATAAAATAATAAAACTTGAGTTAAGGGATGCAGGCACCAACCAACACTAACTATGGCCTAAGTGGTCAGTTACTATTGTAGCCTCCCGCTATGACTTACGTGGCTAACTGTTGTTATTGCAGCTTTTCACTGGAGCCTCTGTGGCCAACTTATGCTCTGACAACAACCCATTATGGCCTATGTGGCCTATTACTATTGTAGCTTTCAACTATGACCTACGTAGGTAATTACTGTCACCATAACCTTTCACTATAGTCTCTGTGACTAATTGATGTTATTGCAGTAGCCCTCTATGACATATGTGACCAGTTACTACTATAGTTTTTAAAGGCAGCCAAAATAACTAACTATTGTCATTACAATCTTCTTCTACAGTTTCTAAGGCCAACTAACGTCTTGCAGTAACCCACTATGGCCTATGTGGCCAGTTACAGTTGCATGTCACCACTAGAACCTACGTGGCTAACTGCTGTCATTAGAGCTTTGCTCTACAATCTCTATGGCTAACTAACGCTTTCGTAGTGACCTACTACTAATTATGTGATCAGTACTGTTGCAGCTTCCCATAACGGCTTACGTGGCTAAAATCTGTCATTACATGTGATCACTTGCTATCATTGCAGTATTTCATTATGACATATGGGATGAACTGCTGTCATTACAAACTTTCAACGCCACCTTTGTGGCTAACTGACGCTCTTATAACTATCAACTATTGCAGCATGTCTGGCCAACTGACACTTTTGCAGCGATCCACTATGAACTACGTGGCTAACTGCTCTCATTACATATGTGATCAGTTGTTGTCATTGCAGCCTTCCACTACGACAGACGCTCTTACAACTACCAATTATGGTGGTCTCTCTGGCCAACTGACGCTACTACACCTACCAACCACAGTCTATGTGACCAATTACGAACTCTGTAGTTAACGACTACTACAGCTTCCAATTATGACCTATATGAGCAATAATGACCTGTCTAGTTAATTGCTACTACAACTTCTAATTACGATTTATGTGACTAACTATGACCTATGCGGCTAATTATTTTTATAACTTCCAACTATATCTTCTGTGATCAACTGCTACTATTGTTTCCAACTATGACCTCTGTAGTCAACTGATGCTATCGCAACCATCGATTCTAGTCTTTGCGGTAAACTAATGCTTTATAGTAATTGATTGTGACATTTGTGTCCCACTACAACTATTAAATTTGGATGAATATTGTACATTTGTGATTAAATCTGGATGACCAACTATATTTGTTGTAGCCCAATTGCGACAATTAATTTGGATGACTATTGCACTATTGTGAATATCAACGTTGTAATTCTATCCGCTTTAATTCAGGAGAAGTGTCAACTTATGTACTTACAATTTTATAATGAATTAATTTGATTGTGTTATGTGCCGTGATTTTTTTCTGTCAAAAGTATTTTTCATGTAAAAAATCTGGGTGTCTCCTGCTCGTTTTCTTTTATCTGTACGTGTGTTTGATCTTCTCGCAATGTTAAGACATTAAATTATCACTTAACTGCCGCGAATCTTCCGACATGAGGCAATAATAATAATGGTCAGTCGAAGATGGTTGGGAGAATGTAGTTAGGTAGTAATGATTTGCAGACTATTCAGATGATGAAAGTGTTGTAATGTCAGTGGGTTATCGATATTGGTTAGAAGTGTCAACCTATGTACTTACAATCTTATAATGAATTACTTTGATTGGGTTATGTGCCGTGATTTTTTTCCGTCAAGAGTATTTTTCATGTAAAAAATCTTGGTGTCTCCTGCTAGTTTTCTTTTATCTCTGTGTATGTTTGATCTTTGTGCAACGTTAAGACATTAAATTATCGCTCAACTGCCGCGAATCTTCCGACATGAGGCCATACTAATAATGGTCAGTCGAAGATGGTTCAGAGAATGTAGTTGGGTAGTAATGATCTGCAGACTATTCAGATGAGTAAAGTGTTGTAATGTCAGTGGGCTATCGATATTGGTTAAGATGATGATTACTTGATAGTGACAATGGCTCGATGACAACGGTTTGATCATGCTTGTTGGGCTATAGTTGTCTCACGATAATAAGGAACGTCGGACTAATGATGATGACATTCAAGTAATTGGTTAGAGATAGCTAGGTAATAGTAATTGGTTGCGATTAGGCGCTATATGTCCATCAGTGATAGTTAAACAATAGTGGTTAGAAGACTATATTATTCTAATAATGTTCAGGTTTAACATTATTAGTATTTTCAAGTGGTGATTGGTCGGGAGACCGTAGTTGGGCAACAATGATCTGCATACAACAACCAAACGATGAAAGTCTTTTGATTGCATCAAGTTAATGGTAGTGGTTAAGGTGGTGATTGCTTGATAATTGCAATAGTATGACGGCGACAGTCAATGCATGGTTGTTGGGCTATAGTTGTTTGATGGAAGCAAGTGGCGGCGGATTAATGGTGGTGGCTAAGAGGTGGCATTCCAACACAGATGGCCAAGCAATAGTAGTTGGGTGTGGCAAGGCTCCAAAGGTTCATTAGTGGTAAGTCAAACAATGATGGTTAGAAGGCTATATTATACTAATAAATGCAGACAATGATGGTGAGGAGACTGTTGTTGAGCAATGATGATCTGCGAATTGTAGTCAGATGATGAAAGTGTTGTAATGGCTACAGGTTGACGGTAGTGGTTAAGATGGTGATTGCTTGATAGTGGCGGTAGTTCGATGACAACGATCGGTGATAGTCAATCAATAATGATTAGAAGACTATATTCTAATAATAATTGTCAGGCGCCAAAGGTCCATCTATGTTAAATAATGATGGTTAGATATACTAATCATGGACAAACGATGATGATCATAAGACTATAGTTGAGCAACGATGATCTGCAGGTTGTAATCAAATCATGAAAGTGTTGTATTGGTAGCGAGTTAACAGTAGTGCTTAAGATGGTGCTTGCTTGATAGTGGCGGCAGTTCGATGACAATGATTGAATCGTGGTTGTTGGGCTACAGTTGTCTGACAGAAGCAAATGGTGGTGTCTAGGAAATGTCATGCTAATAGAGATGGCCAGGCAATAATAATTTAACAATTGCAGTTAGTTGGTGGTTTGATGGTAGTGGTTGGGCAGTGGCTTGACAATTGTAGCTGGGCAGCGATTTGATAGTGATGGTCAGGTGACAACGGTTGATGATAGTAATTCTGTAGTGGCACTCCGGCAATGACAATCTTAGGATAGAGGTATGTAATAATCTTTCGATGGTGGCATTATTTTGGCAATAGTTATCTGACGATGATGTGAGTCTATGATTTTGAGAGTGAAATTGTTAGTGAATACCAACAAAGTTCTAGAAACTATTAGATGACTCATGATTTTTTTGATTATAATGTGTAATTTGAGTGTTTTATTGACTTAATGATGTCAAAATTAAGTGATCTTGAGCTCTCTAGATTCGTTTTATCGAGAAGCTCAATTTGATCGGTGGAGATAATTTGGTCATCCACTTATTGTCTTAAAGCTTCCCACTTTGTTTGATGTGTTTTATCAGATTTATTTGAACTTTTGGATCATTTCACTTTTGACATCTCTGGATTTGTCTCATTGAGACGTTGGATTCGACCATTTATTGACAAAATCAGTGTCAGCCACTTGGACAGCCTTGAGTTCGATTCCAAATGTTTTCAACTTTTAATGTGCTGAGATTCAGGCTTGATTATGTATATTTTATTGGTAACTTATCATGATGTTATCATTGCTCTTTGAAAATATGGAACATTGGAATCTGCCTAATAATAGACGCAATTTTTTATATGAAAATTTATAAATTTAATGTTGTAGATCCCTTAAGATGCGACAATTGATTCATCCTGTAGGAGATCATAGAGGAGAATGATGAGAAATTGGTTGCTTTAAGGTGCGAACTGGGCGACGAGGTCTACGGGGCTGTGGCATTAGCCTTATTGGAGATTAATGAGTATAATCCAAGTGGTAGATATGTCACCAGTGAACTCTGGAGCTATAGGGAGGGACGGAGAGCAACTCTCAAAGAGGCTATTTCCTATGCGATGAAGCAGTTGACGCTGAAGCGGAAAAGATGTGCATTTTAAGTCATTGAGATTCAACTTATTTTGTAATCTTGATAGGTAAGAAACAATATCTGCAAGCATGTTCTAGATTCATTTTTGGAAAAAATTACATGTATAGCATACAAATATTATGTATTATATATCAACTTCCAAAGTTTTTTATTTGCTTATGTGACATTTTAGTGTCATAATCATGTCAAAATCTATGAATGTGTATTTAACTTAATCTAAAAAATAAATAAGGGAAGTATTTTTTATGTTTTGTTAAAGATTTGAGTGTTAAATGCATAAATATCAAATTTTATTGGTTTGAGGTGTACATACGGAAGAATTGAGTGGTTTTATTTTATAAATCTGGCCTCTAATTATTTTATATTTATATACATTAAAGATAAATCTTAAATATAACATAAAAAATATTATTGTTACTAATTATTTAAAAATAAATACATCTTTTCATGTATAAATAGTACTTTTCTGTCATAATTATATTAAAATTTATACATGAAAGATGTATTTTATTTTTAAATAATTAGTAATACTAATATTTTTGATGTTATATTTAAGATTTATCTTTAATGTATATAAATATAATGTTTTCAGTAATAGTTATATAAATAAATAAAAATTGTGGCATTATGTGTTGTTTGTGTATGTTATGTGATTCAGTGTTATTAAATATAATTTCTTTCTGTCAAATGTTATGTTTGATCCAGTGCTATTGTTTTACAATAATTCACATTTACTAGAAGTGGAACATTGAGATGGCCAAGCATTTTCATATGTTGTCTAAATTTCATTTAATTGGAATATGATGATTATCTTTAATGTTTTTATTCAAAGAGGTTAGGAAGACAAATACCTGGCAGGTTTTAATAGCCGGTTAACGGCCTTGAGCGCCTCAGGCTGTAAAGACCATGTGCTACTACCCATCATCATGACTTTTGTAGTGTTGTAAATAAGTTGAGTTTGAGCGACCTTAATGCTTATTTGGGTTTGGTTTGTTGAATTTTTTATTTTTATTGTTTCAAATATGTTCATGTTTGAGACAGCTTGTGAATAATATGTTAATGTTTCACTTGATTTGAATTCATTAATTCGTTTCAACTTATGTTTGGCTTAAAATTAGATTGAATGATTTAAACATAATATTTTACTTTTTTTTTAAAAAGGCATAATAAAATTAATTAAAAAAATGTAATATTATGATTATTTTAATTATTTTGATCTAAAACGAGTCAAAAACTATTTCTTAAAAAATAAAAATAATTTGTTTGTGTTGGCTCACTTGCATAACAAAAGGTCTGATCATCGATTGACAACTTAATGAGCCAAACACGAGCTATTCACAAATAAATGCTATCTAATGTGTACTTTACATCGGTACCCGCTTAAGAATAACAAATATTTAAGAAAATACAAAATTAACATAATAGTTGAGACGTGCTGGAAAATTTGTGATGGTAGAGTAATTATTTATTGTCTTTGCATTAGATGAAAATTCAACACATAGTCAGGTAATTAAATAGAAATAAGTTGGAGGAGACTGACTTTTTACGTGGAAACCCTGGGAAAGAGATAAAACCACGAGGCCTAGCCTAGTGGAAAAAATTCAATATGAATTGTGAGTATACAAGTACACACTTTTTCTAAATTTAGAAAGATGACGTTACAAAGTTAATCATTGTAAATATACAATTGTAGTTCATCAATAATAGCCATAATATCGTCGTAATGAACAATTTTCTCGATGATAGCAGACTACAAGAACTGTAGTCAATTGCTATGGAGGTAGTAGTTCACTCTGAATGTTGTAGATAGTGATGGTAGCACGAGCTTCTCGTATAAGCCTTAGTTGAAAGCCATAGTAGTAGTTGGTTGTATGGGCTACAAACTTTGCTTTAAAAAATTGTTTGTGGGGGCGCACTAAGGGAGCGCCCTTGGGCGGGGCGTAAGGATTTCTGCTCCAAGAGGACGAGGTGGGCGTAGATTATGTGGGGCTTACGTCTGAGAAGAAGCAAAGTGCCATACCACCTCTTGGGGCTTACGCCTCACCTCATAATCGAGTAAAAATGGTGAACATCTCTAACTTTAAATTCTTATTTGATTCAAGCCGCACGTAGTTATCCAACATGCTCTCTGCTTCCTTCTTCGCATGCAGAGTTCAAACTCGACAGGTTTCCTCCTTCGACTTCTTCTTCTTCTTCTTCCGCTTTCTCCTTCTCACAGTTTATTCCTGCACTTGTATTGTCTGTGTCATCTTCATCACGTCGCGTCCTCATCTCAAACACAGGTAATCTTTGTCTTGCACGTAGGCTCTCGCACATGTTCATCCCGCCTGCAGCAAGTGAGGTTTGTGATTTCTGTAGTATAGAAATAGTAAAATTATACTTTATTCTTTAATTTATCATTTCACTGTAATAAAAACATTTTGGTTTTGGTTTTTGGTTATTGTTTTGCGATATTTTGGTTACTATTTGCGATGTAGCCTCACAAATTTGATTGTATACCAAATTTTTTATGCTTTTATGAACTGTAGCTAAAGTGAGGTTACTGTAGCTACAATAATTTCACTATACCTGCTACAGTGAACCTCAAATTTTTTTTTCCCTTCATGTTGAAGATTTGCTAGAGATTACTCTAGCTACGATAAACCAAATTTTTTTTTTCATGTTCATAGTAACCACAATTTTTTTTCATGTTTGCAATTTTCTAGAGCCAAAGTTAGATTTGATTTGTTTTTCTTAATGTATTAGGTTAGTTATTAACTTGTTATGGAATGGGAGGACTGTGTAGCTAGTAGTAGTCGTAGTAACAAGAAAGACTTTGCATTGCAATATACAATAAGCACACAAAATGAAAAATATTTCAGATGCTACTTTTGTAATCAAGTGTGTAGTGGAATAATAAACAGGATTATGCAATATCTTGTAGGCACCCACAAGGGCACTAAGCCCTGTGCAAAAGCCCCTACTGAAGTTCAAGAGAGATGCAAAAAAACATTAGAAGATGATACAAAAGTCAAAACACAACGCGGCCGTGTCTTAATTGATATTAGAAGCAGTGTAATAAATATTGGTGAAGGCCAAAGTGTTACAAATTCATCATTAGTTGACTCCAATTAGAGGCCACCTAGAGTTTGACGGTCAATGGATTCTTTCATCACAACACAAATAAGGAATTCTACTTTAAATTCTAAGTGTAAAAAAAGCTAGAAAAAAGAAACAAGTAAGGCAATTGGTAGACTCTGCTACTCAGTCGAATTGGCGTTTAATGTTGCCAATGACCCACACTAAATGTTTATGTTTGAATTAGTTGCTAATTTTGGACTTGGTTTTACTCCACCTACAATGCATGAATTGAGAACTTCGATACTTAAAGAAGAAATTGCTACAATTAAGAAGATGTTAGAGTAGCATAAAAAGACATGAAGTAAGTATGGGTGCTCGATTATGTCATACAAATGGACATATGAAAAAGTAGAGTTTTTATTAATTTTATTGTAATAATCTAGCTGAGACATAGTTTCTTAAATATGTGGATACTTCTAATGCCATAAAAGTGGTGATTAATATTCACTTATTTGGATGACAAAATTGAGGAAGTTAGAGAAAAAATATGGTGCAAATTATAATAGATAACAGGTCAACCTATGTGAATGCGGGTAAAAAAATAAATGAAGAAAGGAACATATTCATTGGATGCCATGGACAACGCATTGTATTGACCAAATGTTAAAAGACATTGGAAAGTTGAAGATTCAAAAGAGTGCACTTGCAAAGGCAAAACAAGTTGTCAAAATCATTTATGAGCACAAATGGGTTCAAGGTTTGATGAGATCTTTTACAAAGGAGATGTAACTTGTTTATCTAGCATCACACAATTTTCTACGACATATTTGACCCTTCAAAGCATTTACAAGCTGAAGCAAAAACTTTAGACGATGTTCTCCTTAGAGGCTTGATGTTCTAGTCTATGGGCAAAGAGGACGAGAATTATAAATGCTTGAGCTATTATTTTGTTTTATCCACATTTTTGGAGTCATCTTGCTTATTGTGTCAAAAGTTTTGTGCTGCTTATAAATGTTCTAAGAGAGGATGGCTCAGAACAAAGGCCAGTCATGGGTTATATTATGAGTTAATAAATTTAGCAAAAGAAAAACTTGCTTTTTAATTGTGGGAATAATGAAAAGAAGTATAGGCCTATTTGGAGGAAAATAGATGCAAAATGACAAGTCTAACATCATAAACCACTACATGTAGTTGGTTATTATTTAAACCTTTAATTTTTCTTTGAGGATAATTTTTTTTAATGAGGATGAGGTGAAAGAAGGGTTAATTGCTTGTATGGAAAGAATGTTGGACTACGAAGATCATCTTAGAGTTGATATTCAACTAGACTTGTATGATAACTTACAAGGAGACTTTGAGAGTAGAGTTGTGATACACAAAAAATATATGTATTTTTAGACCCATATTTTATACTCATTTTTAGCGATATTGCACTTTAATGAAAGATTTTTTTATGTTTTCTTGCAGGTCATTGAATTTTACGACTTAAAGCAGAAATGATGAAATTTGGAGCAAAAATGAGGAAGTTAAAATTTGTTCAGCGTTGACGGTGTCAGAAGCAGCGTTGACGACGCTGTTTGACAGAAAGGATGAATTAAATTGCGGGACACTGGCGTCAATGACTTCAGAATGGGCACCAAAGGTGCCAAAATTGGTTCAGCCCCGATTTCTAGAAGATTTGACGAATCTTGACACATTTTGAAGAGTTTTTAGAGGCAATTATTGGAGAACAGACTCTACGCTTTATTAGGGGCTGAAATTGATAAAAAAGTGACTCTTCTTACCATTTCATCCTCTCCATTCAATTTTCTACACATCACACATTCTTCCATTTTTCATTCCACAACCATCTAGAGTCCATTGTTATTATAATTTAGAGTTTTGTGGTGAGATTAAGTGTAAACTCTTCTCGAAGAGTGTTGGAGAAGGAGAAAAAAAAGATTTCTTCTTCCTATATTTCCTAGAAGAGGCTAAAAAGGGATTTGCTTTGAGAAAGAGTTTCAGATTAGTGTTGTTTGTTTATTAGTGTTATATGATATTTTTTTTATATATAAAATTTGTGTTTTGTTGTTTCTTTTTCATGAAGTCTGAGTGGTTTACTTTATCTTTCTCCCTACTCTGAGACATGGTGAAATAAAGAGATAATATGGATATGCCAATATTAAAATATAAAAGAAATTGTGATGATTTTTCAACTCTGAACTTAATTTACTTTTCGATCTGATCAGTTAAATTGTTAAAATATGTTGTGAAACATATGATCCGGGAAATTGAGTATGAGTTCTACAACAGAGTGAGACTCACATTTTATTCCTTGAAGGAGAACTTCGTTCATGGAATTAAGTGCAAGTAAATAGAGAAATATACTTTATTGAGTGTAGAATTGGAGAACCTTTAGGGTGACAGACTAAAATCCCCAATTCGGTCTTAGTGTTTAAAAACTAAAGGGAGAGTTAGCCATTTGGTGAAGGGAAGTGGGAGCTCTGGAGTGGGAGCCAGTATCCTCCTAGCTTAGCCACGAATTTAGGGAGTAAACCTGAGATTAGCCAATGATTTTCTATAATACTGTATCAGAGTAGAGAATTAAAACTTCTTCTATTTGGCACAATATATAATTGAATCATTTATCTCATCTTATTTTACCAAAACCCATTGTAGTGGGAAATATGCTTTTTCACATAAGAAATCTTCATCACATAAACATAGTTTAATAGTTTAGTAGTTTAATAGTTTAGTAGTTACTGTTTAAATTTTGTATTTCAGTTTTGTTATTAGTTAAATAATTTAGTTCTGATAATATCTCAACATTCAAAATTAGTGACAGTAATTTCCTACTGACTTTCTATGAATTTCCTAGTAAATTTATCATTTCAAATTTAAACCTTCCCCGTGGGATCGATATTTGGGGCTTAAATAAACAGTTCTTTATTACTTGATAACGATACGTATACTTGCGTAGAATTCCAACATTAATTGCTCAAATTTCTTATTCATAAAATATTGGATCAAGCTTTTGGCATCGTTGCATAACAGAGTCAACTATATAATTTTTACACAATTATATTCTCGGGATCAGGTTATTATGAATTGAAGAAAGTTGAGATCTCCTACTGATTGATGTATGAGATTTGGTGGGAAACACCTAAGTTAACAAATTTTGTGATTTGAGTTCTTAGCATCATATGCAGTTCATCAAGTTGTGAAAGAAATTGAAGTACTTTTGAATGACAATAATTTTTTAATTTCTTATAAGTTAAAATTATTACTATTTGCATCATATTAATTCATGAAAGTTGAGATCTCCTACTAATTGATTGATGAGATTTGGTGGGAAGCACCTAAGTTAACAAATTTTGTGATTCAAGTTCTTAGCATCATATGCATTTCATCAAGTTGTGAAAGAAATTGAAGCACTTTTGAATGTCAATAATTTTCTTATTTCTTATAAGTTAAAATTACTACTATTTGCTTTCATAATCACCTCTTAAAAATACTAATTTTATCTAAGATTCATACTAAGAAGAGGAACATGTTGGAGCACAAGATGTTGAATGCTCTGATATATGTAAGATACAATACTAGATTGAGGGAGAGAAGTATAAGAAAAAAAACAAGACTTTGATCCAATACTTATAAATGATATAAACTTTGATGATAAGTGGATTGTTGAGAAAGAAGATCTAGTGCTTCCATATGAACCTTCTTGGATGATTGAAGAAGAACCAATCTTTGATGTTGATGTAATTAGAGTTATGCCCACAACAAATGTGAATGAAGAATCACAAAGTATTACAAGAGGAAGAAAGGACATTTTTATATAATATCTCATAAGAATAAAGGAAGATGGATATAATAAAAGTAAGTCTCATATTTTCATTTAGTTGTTCTTTACATAAATATGCATTCTTAAATTTTTATAGAAAAAAATCCTAAGTATTTACAAATGTTATTTTATTTGTGTTTATCATTTAGGAAACAATGATAAGAAGAAACAAACTATGAATGCACTTGAGATTAAGCATGATGATGAATTCAATGAAGTGAATAATAAATGTAGAGAATTTGAAGGATCTAGTTGCGATTTAGACACAACTATTGATAAATAAGAAGAAAATTTTGATGAGGAATTTGAAGAATGAATAACCTTCAACGATTGAGATTAAATGTTTAATTAATTTTATATGTTTCTATTTTTTGTGGATTTGCTAGTATCTTGAAGAATCTAATCATTGAAGATTTGTTTTGTTTGTGTTTAATTTTCTTATTATACATAAATAGTTTATTTTTTCCCTTAAAATTTATATTCCTAATTTTTTTATACTGTGGGGCTTAAGACCGACACCTTGGGGCTTACGACTTGCCCCATAATAGCTAAAACACCACACCCAACACCCTCTCCTTTTAAAACATTGGCCACATATGGTTGTTTCAAAAGCATCCATTGGTCGTAGAGGCCACAGTCAGAAGTTGAACGAGTTGTGAGACACATAGGCCATAGTTGGTCCCTTAGATTGTAGTGGTGAGCTGTGATGTCATTTGTAGGCTGCAGGGCCAGAGAGCTGCTCTAGTTGTAAGCCATATAGAACATAATGGTGATTTATGATGATGTCTGTTTGCACAAGAGTCGAAGTCAGGAGCTACATAAGCTGTGAGCCACGTAAACCATAGTTGGTGAGTTGTGATGATGTTCATAAGCTGCATAAGCCAGAGTTTGAGCTGCATGAACTATGATCCACATAGGCCATAGTTGGAAACATAGGTCGCAATGGTGAGGTTTGATGACTTATGTAGTAACCAATAGTCGGAATCGGGAGATGCACAAGATATAAGACACATAGATTGTAGTTGGTCACATAGAACATAATGGTGAGCTACGATGACATCCATAGGGTGAAGGGGTCAGAATTGAGAGCTGAATGAGTTCTGAGACATGTAGATTGTAGTTGATCACATAGAACATATTGGTGAGCTACTGTGACATCCATAGGTTGAAGGGGCTAGAATCAAAAGCTAAACGAGTTGTGAACCACTTAGGCCATAGTTGATCACGTAGACTGTAGTGGTGAGATGTGAAGACGTCCGTAGGTCGCAGGGACTAGAGTCCGAAGCTGCACGAGCTATAAGTCACATAGCTTGTAGTTCTTCACATAGGATGTGGTAGGGAGCTACAACGACTTATATAAGTCACAAAGGTCGGAGTTGGGAGCTACACGAGCTGTGATCCATGTAGATTGTAGGTGGCACATAAGATATAATAATGAACTATGATTATGTTTGTAGGCCACAGAGGTTGGAGTCGAGAGCTGTGACCCAACCCGTAATTAAGAATCAATTTAGTTTCCAAAAGATGACAAAAAAACTTGACCCAAATTTATCTTTAGTAGCTAGTATGCAAAATTGAAATGTTATAAAATTTAGAAAATATATTACACTCTAGGGGTACTACGCAAGTATACATATCGTTTCAAGTAATATAGGATTTTCTTTAATAACCCCAATATCGATCCCACATAGAAGCGATGTAAGAAAACCCTGAGGCGAAATCCTAGTCTACTACTATCAATTCTTAAGTTAGAAGGTCGATTAAGACGGTGTTTTATCTAGCAACTACTCCTAAATGAAAATATTAAATACAAAGATAACAACTATTGTTAAATTCTAAAGATAACTTATATGAATAAATTAGTTTGGAAAATTTTGAGATGTAAAAACTATCATTCTCAAGTGCATCGACATAGATAATGTGAAGAAATGAAATGCGTAGAATTTAATGTAGTATTGAAAAATAGGATCATACATATTCTATACTTCTTTTGATGTGCAAAGAGCATTGAATAATCTAAAGATGGTGTCGGCATGTATAGTAGTGTTGGGTAGGTTCTAGTTTCTCACTCCTAAATTACCCACTGTGCCCTCTTTATATGACCTACCAGTGACCCTTAGTTCCAAACTCTAAACCAAATTGATAAGAGAATCTAGCCTGCCACCCTAGAAACATCATTATACGCCCATAAAATCTTATCTCCCTATCTATTTGCACTCTCCCTCAGATGATCACCATTGCTTTTTCCAAAGTGAAATGTGGATCTACTCAGTTGAGAATTACATTGCCCTCCCGGGTCTTAATGCAATTACAACGGATTTCAACATTATAATAAGACAAAATTGCAATGTAAATGAAGTTCAAGCGAATACCATCACATTAATAATAAAAATAATTTTAACATGCATTCCAGAATCCTAAACATATTTCTAAATTAATGCCAAATAAAAGTAAATGAAAATAATGATATAAGCAGTAAAAGTATTTTATAGAGTTTTGTGCCAACAAGAAACATATGTCTACCTACCACTCATCTAAGGGTATAAATATGCTTAGTATTATATTAGTTTTGAGCAACTATGTGTCACCTAGAAAATCCTAATAGAAATAGATCATTAATTTATATTTCCTTAAAAGTTGCTTTGCTGTCTAAACTATTTCATCATAGCCAATTGGACAATGTGAGTGCACTCAAATTGTAAGATCACTGTTCTCCCAAGTCTTAGTTTTAACTAAACCAAAATTTAACATAAACTATTGCCATTTAGGTTATGTTAATGAAGTAAAGGAGATATTACTCATCACAAGAGATTGAAATGGTTCTATAAGAAAATTAATTTTCCTACACATGCCGCAATTTTAAATCAAAAGAAAAGAGTAAAGAAAACTACTCACGAAGCATGGAGAAAACATAACAGAAAAATTTGTTTAATTCAAAGAAAATCCACAAGGAAGTGTTAACAACAAATATATAAAATGAAGAACATAATACTTATCTTTTACCCTTGAAAGAAAGCTGAAAATCTCTCCAACAAAGCCTTGTGTTCATCAATGCAACGCTAGTGTAATTCCTTACACATGTATCTCAAAAATCTCTCATCAATCTCTCCAGAAAAGGTAGAAATCTATGTTCCTACTCCTATCTATGACCCTTAGACATTCTTGGACATTCCAAGACTTCCTAAATGTTGAAAAGTGTCGAAAAGTGCCTCTCCAATTCTCAATGGGTGCCTTTTAATGCCTTGGGTCGTCTAAAACCACCTCAAACCGTTTCTGGTGCCTAGGCGCTAGTTTCTAACTCCTAGGCGCTGTTTTGCCACGTCATTGGTGCCTAGGTGCCAGTTTGGGCACCTAGGCACCATTTTGGGCGCCGAGACACCACCCTTTAGGCTGCTCCACCATTTCTCTCTGTTTTGCTTCGTTTTAGCTTCATTTCACTTTGTTTCAGCCTTGTTATGCTCCAAATTGATATACCTACAAGATAGACATGAAAATAACTTTTCTTTATAGTATAATTTCATTCAAAAATATGTGATAAACGTAAATGAAATTAAGCATAGAAAGACATATCAAAACGTGGCTGGTCAGAATTTTCTTCATTGCTCAATTTGACTCTGAATGACACCGTTTTTGATCCATTTTTGCTAAAAGTCCATTTATTATATCTGAAGATAAAAACTTGCAAAATATATTCCTTTAAAGTTTAATATCGTTAAAAATGTAAATAAAATGATCATGAAATTTTCATTAAAAACAAGTAATTATCAGGTGGATCAAGCTGCATGAGCTATAGATCATGTAGGCCAATTTTGATCATGTATGTTGTAGTGGTGGGCTGCGATGACGATCGTTGGCGGTAGAGGCCAAAGTTAGAAGCTTCATGAATTGTAGACCACATTGACAGTAGTTGGTCAATTTAGGTTGTAGTGGTGGGTTGCAAGGAGAGAGCTTTAGAAGTTCAAAAAGTCACCATCTTCAGAGTGCATTGTTACACTATCTTTGAGAGACATCGTTTCACAGTATGTGGGGTGCATTGTTACACCATTATTAGGATGTGTTGTTGTACCATATTTGAGATGCATTGTTACATGATCATTGAGAGGTGTCATTGCACCATATATGAGGCACACTATTATGCGAGATACCTTATTATTTTGCAATGTAAACCAGGATTTCACTACACATGTCATGATTCTACAAGGGGGTCTTTTTGCAACAAGTCAACGTCCACCGATCACCATGGCGAGTGGATGACAGTGGTCGATAGGTGGTGGTTTACGCTATTCTACGAGTACAGAAGTTAGAGTTATTTGTCAGATCCATGGTGCAGAAGCGATGCTGGACTTTAGCTCATCCTCCAAGTTCAGTATTCTTTTGGCTCATGGTCTTTCCCCTCTAATGGGGAGATAAGGCTATATTTATAAAAAATGGGAGAAGCATCTCTGCAAATAAGGAAGGAATTCAAACCAATTTATCAAACGACCATGAGAGATTCCCCGATCGGAAGACATTCACTGAACAATTGAGCACCTTAATGCTATCATAATTGAGCGATCTTGATCGTTTGATTTCCCTCTCCGAGAAACTCAATTTGACCATAGCTTTGTCAGATTTGTAATCTATTTGACCTTTCATTTATGCACTGAAATCTTTCAAAAAATGATTTAACAACTTGATCTTGACTTGGTTTGACTCGGATTGGATCAACTTTGGTATCACTGGGTCCGTCTCGTCGAGCCGGTGAGTTTGACAATACGTTTACTGAAATTGATGTTCTATATGATCTTTAATCAAGGTTTGAATGCATCTTACTTAAAAATGACTTTGAGATTCATGTCATTTCTCTAGATTTGTGTTGGATGATGAAAATTTTTTGATGGCGTATTAGTCCCCCCATTTTTAAATATCATTATCGAATATGTTAGAAGTATCTCAACTTGTTGAAAAATTTAGTATCATGATAATGTTGAAAGAAAATTTTAATTTATGTACGTTGGATTTTATGAATTTTAGCAAAATTATATTATTTTAGTGTTATAAATTTGAGCATAAAAATACCAGCTGTATTTTTTAAAAAATTTATGATAATGATATTATTAGTGCAATATTAAAGATTTGATTGCTATGCTTGTAAATACACAAGTTTTGATCCTAAAACTGTAAATGCTTAAGAATTATGTGATATGTAAATAAGTGTCCCAACATTTTTGTTATATATATATATATATATATATATATATGTATANACATTAATTTATAATTTTGATATAATAAGAAAGAATGAAGTGGTATGTTGGTAAATAACCATGTTATATCCTGGATGGAGGAATGTATACATATTTTAATTATGTGATTTGGGAGTTAAAGTCTGGAGTCAAAATTCTGCTCAAGTGTGTGTGTGTGTGTGTGTGTGTATATATATATATATATATATATATATATATATAT